>CAIGRQ010078334.1:0-14070 GCA_903798375.1 Fraxinus sp. D2006-0159
CAAGCAATGTGGGATTCTAATACATATAAAATTCACATTGACTTCGCTATTGTTACTTTTTTTAGTGAAGGGGAGGTTGTTGGATTCTATATCATATTCAATTGGCACAACCAACAAACGTGTTGTTTTACCTATTGGGCTATTGGAAATCATGCAAAATAATATTTGAAATTGGTAACGGAACTTGAATTCTTTTGTCTTTCCCTTTGTCCACTCTGTGCTCCAGGACATATTCCCTCAAATAGGTTGTAGTTTATATCTGTTGAGGTTTTCTGTTGTTGAAAGAACAATGGTCTGTTTTGTTATTGTTTTATATCAAGTCCTATTGAGTCTCTTGTTTGTTTCTTTCACTGACTGTTCACTTGCAGTGTAGAACTCTCTTTTGTGACACTGTAGCTAGTATGCATATCTGTTTATACGGCATTCATGATTATACTACTTTAAAAGATTATTAATGTAAATATTTTATTTTTTCTAGAACCTTTTTCTGATTTGGATTTGCTCCCTTCCCTAGAGTAAAGATTTACCCAGAAGTACATTTATTTTTGTTGCTGATGAAATATTGAGTATTTTTATTCAGTTTCAAAGCAATGGTAATGATTTAATATTATTTTGAGACATGGTTTAAGTTTTTTATTATTTATATTGGGGGTAACATTTAATGAATCTAATGTGCTTATAGATTGATGTTTAACATGCACTTAAATTTTTATATTATTGAATTTTTTCAACTTTCTACCTTCTTACACTCACACCTTCTAGTCTTTTTTGAATAGGTATACATCATTGACTATGGGCTTGCAAAGAAATATAGGGATCTTCAAACTCATAAGCACATACCATACAGGTATGAATATGATAAGCTATAATTTTTTACTACATAATTACTGTTGTCATCTTTCAATTGTAAGTTTGTGTTTCATATTTGAATGGCACCAGTCGTGCATCTATTACTAATCAGCGGGTTGGGCGGCTAGGATTAAGGTGTTAAGAGTATGTTGGACGATGATGTTGGATTTGTACCTCATTAGTTTCTTCCTTTATAAAGATACACAATTAAACAGTAGCACTAGATTGAATATTTATTTTTACTGTCACAAGGGAGGATCCTGTTTTGGCAGCAGTTATTTCTTTATTTCTCCTTAGTCCTTAGGGAATAGCTTGTGTACTTGGCTTAAGGTGTTTTTCCTGTGTTCTTTATTTGTATCAAGAGGTATGTGCATCTAACTCTGGAGCACACAAAAGGTCTTGTTCCCTTAGTAGTGGCACCCAATTGGATAAAGTTCACTTTTATTTTTCTGCCATTCACTTCACAGACTGAAGGAAAAAAAATATCACTTTCCGTCTCCAGAAAGCAGTAACTAACTCCATTTACTGGTTTTTTCTGTTCACACTCCCTGAAAAAGTGATTGGTTTCATTTTGGTAATTAACATGGACCTTCCTTCCACTCAAAGCTTTTCACTCCACTTGTGCCATCGATTTCCTAACCTAGAAAGCCGTCTTTGTCGATCAATATCTAACATAATTTGCTTGACTCAATCTATAGATATAGCACTAGCTAGTAAAATTGTGTTTTAAGGAATGTTTGAAGGCGAAACTGAAGCAAATTTTCTGTATTAATTGATTATTACAATAGCTCTACTACACCCACTTTATAGTACACGAGATGGCTAAGAAAAGGGAAAAACATTTTTCTAACTAAGGAAACAATCCAGCCTACCAATTAATCTAAAATTACAATATTTAATTAATTATACAATTCCCATACTTAGCTCCTTTCCATATGTGGACCCCACATACGGTTTCCTACATTCCCCATCAAGTTGAACTATATATGTTGATCATGTTCAGCTTACAATTGATGTCATCGAATACTTGTCGAAACAGTCCTTTGGTGAAGATACTTGTAGTTTGTTCCTTAGTAGGAACATACATCACACTTATAATTCCATCATCTACTTATTTCTTTGATAAAGTGACTCTCCACTTCTACATGTTTGGTTCTGGATTGAAAGAAATGTTGATGGTTGCTTTGTTCTCACAATAAAGTTTGATTGAAAGTTCTACTTTTGACTTTTAGTTCTTCCAAAAGTGTCTTTATCCATAGTTCTTCACATATTCCTTGCGCAACAGCTCTAAATTCTGCCTGAGTACTGCTTCTTGCTAGTACATTCTGCTTATTGCTTCTTCATGCTATCAAGTTCCCCTATACAAAGGTACAGTAACCGATGGTTGATCCAGCCCAATCTGTATCAGCAAAAACTTCTACTCCATTCCTTTTACCCTTTTCAAAGAGTAATCATTTCCCAGAAGTGCCTTTTAGATATATGATGATTTTATATACAGCTTCCAAATGTGCATCTTTGGAAAAATGCATATGTTGACTTACCATGCTGACTGTGAAATCAATATTAGGTCTGGTATGCGAGAGATAGATTAGCTTACCAACTAATCTTTGATATCTGTCGATTTCCACCTAGTTCCCCGTGTCCTTTATTTTTCCAACCTAGATAGGTGTATCACTAGGTTTGCATCATTGTATGCCGGTTTCAGTCAAAGGATCAAGAATGTATTTTCGCTGAGAGACTAATACCCTTCTTTGATCTTGCTTTATCCATCCCCAAAAAATCCGCATTTCTCTCAAGTCTTTTACTTCAAATTCGGTGGCTAAGCACTTCTTTAATCTTTCCATATCTACTATGTTGTCTCTAGTTAGAATTATGTCATCAACTTGTACAATTAGGATTGTCTTTGCACCATCTCTAGATTGTTGGAAGAACATAGTATGATCGGATTGCCTTTGTTGGTATCCTTGTTTTTTCAATATATTTGCAAATCTATCGAACCAGGCTCTTTGCTTTAGACCATATAAAGACTTACCCAGTTTGCACACTTGATTCTCCTCATTTCGTATGTTGAAGCCCGGTGGTATTGTCATGTAGACCTCTTCTTCCAATTCTCTATTCAGGAATGCGTTCTTAATGTCTGGCTGTTGCAGATGCCAGTCTAGATTCACTGTGAGAGACATAACTCGAATTGTATTTAGTTTTGCTACTAGTGTGAATGTTTCTTTATAGTCGATGCCATAGGTTTGTGTATGCCCTTTAGCAACAAGTCGAGCTTTGTAGCGTTCTACTGCCCCATTGGCATTGCACTTCACAATGAACACCCATTTGCATTCTACTGGTTTCTTTCCCTTCGGTAAGTTTATTACTTTCCAAGTTTCATTTTTTTCCAAGGCTCTCATTTCATCCATTACCACCCCTTTCCATTTTGGTGATTCCAAGGCCTCCTAAATATTTCTTGGAATCACTGTTTTATCAAGGTTAGTCATAAAAGCACGAAATCCCGTAGATAGATTATTGACCCGAACTAGCCTTTAAAATTTGTAAGAGTGAGTATTTTGAAAACACCCCGTAAGATACGTGCAGTTTTCATATGTAGTTATATAACAATAATATAGACAATTCATATCATTCTTCACATTTCTCATTTATGGAGTATATCGGTGGCCAAGCGAGATACCCTTCTCTTCACATTTCTCATTTCGTTAGGTCGAACCCGAAGGTCCATTGGCAAATCATGCATAAATTATTGAACATAAAGGCATAAGGAAACAAACATTTGCACAAAAGTATCTTACCTCGTAGATGGATCCAACAAACTTTTGCAGAAAATATAATGACACGTATGAGAACTTTTCCTTGCTTTGGTGAAAGTGAATGTATGGCAATGATGTGTGCACTTTTGACTTTTCCCACTTTTCTTCTTTCTTTCACGTGCGAGTAAGTAGTCCCTCTCTTTTCTCTCTCTCCTTTACTCTCTATTCTTCTTCTGATGTGAAAAATAATACGACTACTCATGGGTATTTATAGGGCAAAAGAAGTAGAATCCTGGTGTACCTAGAATTGTGGAAACGTATCCCAATGAATGTTATTCACTTGAGGACTTTTATCTATTAAAGGCTTTTGACCAATCATAACTAAGATTTTCAAATTCCACACGAAATCATAATCTCATATTTAAATCTTCAAATAATATATAATAAGACAGATTTGATAAGATAAACAAGGATAAATTATTGCATAATATAATATTGCTCTGAAAAGTTATCAATACAGTCAACCAACCAACCATAAATTAGAAAATTGAATTTATCTTTATCTAACAATACACACGTAAACCGATCTGATATTTCTGATAAGCCAAAAACCTTTAAATATAATTACATAAATAAAACTATTGGTGAGGATTAAAAACAAATAAGTGGATTTGTGAAATCCTAGTTCACAAATAATTTGGATTAATATTAAATTCATTAAAATATGGTTAATACCTGTGTATGTGTATATCATATATGTGAGGTGACATTCAAGGATAAAATATAATATCACTATACAATTCACGTGTCACAAGAAATGCACCATAAGTGGAAACGTGATTGACTCCAATGCATTAGATCAAACTAAACCAATTTAAATAGTTTCGAAAACTCACATTCTTAAAATTACAATACCTTGGACATGACTTATTCAAATTAAATTTTTCTCGAGCCTAAAATTCACAATTAATTACGAGCTATCAAACGAGTATAATATTGATACACATAAATCTCGTTTTATCAAAATCTAATTATTTGGCCCACATAAGATTTTAAAACTTATACCGTTGTAGTCCTCAACTTTCAAAATATATAACATCAAGCAAATTAATTTTTTTTTTTCAAATTTTTGGAGTGTTACACAATGAACACACACTTGATTGCACGTGGTTCAAGTTTGTTTCAATGCTGGGAGTGAACATGTACAAAGGTAGTACATCTATACACTTTTGAGGTTAGATTTGAATTGAGACAATTTGGAAAGTGTTTTTGGAATCGTTGTATAGGTGACTCGATAGATAGAGTACGACTAGGCATACGGTTGATGATGTATGCAGATGTTAATATTGCATCTCCCCCATAATGTTTTTGGTATATTAGCAGTAAACATTAAGGCACGAGCTACTTCTAGTATATGTCTATTTTTTCATTCAACAATCCCATTTTGTTAGGAAGTGTAGACACAAGAACTTCGGTGAACAATTCCATGTTTCGTTAGGTAGTCTTATAAAGTGGTGTTGAAGTATTCAGATCCATTATCGGTGTGCAGGATTTGAAGGTGGGTTTTGAATTGAGTTTGGATCATAGAATGAAAATTTATAAACACGAAGCGGACATCAGTTTCCTCTTTTAGAAGATACACTCAACATATACGAGTGTGATGTTGATGAACGTGACGAACCATTTTGTTTGGGTACGATTAGAGTTGCGGGAATGTCCACATAAGTCACTGTGAATCATTGTAAATGGTGTAGATGGTTCGTATGTAGAGTTTGGAAAAGTTGTACGCTTATTTTTTCAAGTTCGCAACTTTCACATTGAAATTCAATTGAAGTTTTATTCTGGAAAATTGAAGTACATGTTTTAAGTATGAAAGACTAGGATGACCCATTCTATAGTGTCATAACATAAGTTCACTATCCCTAGAGACAGATGCAGAATTACAGCTAGTAGGTGGATCCAGTTCACTCACGTTAGCTTCCTCGAAGTAGTACAATCCCTCACACTTTTTAGCAGTTCAATCGTCTTCCTTGATGAAAGTTCTTAAAAGACACAGTAAGATGGAAATAATTTTTTTGTTAATTAGACTAATAGATAGTAAATTTTGTTAGTTGACTAATATATAGTAAATTACTGGACAAAGTTGGAACGTGGAGGACAGAGTCTATTGTTATGAATTCAGATATTCGAATACTCCCTTTTCCTGCAGCAGAAGAGAGTGACCCGTCTACAATTTTCACCTTTACATCCTCGACACTGGTTGAGTATGAAGAGAATAGTTGGTATGAATTCGTCATGTGATCAAACACATCGGAGTTAATAATCCAAGATGTTTTATATTTTAAAGTGTTTAAGGCTCTCAAAAAATACCTTTATGAGCAAGAGAACTAGGACCTTTAGGAGAAAGCTGACCAGAAGCTTGAAGGTTAGAGAACATTTGATAAAGTTGTTCCATTTGTTTAGAATTAAATGCATCGCTTGAAGTAGAATTTATTGCCTCAACTTGGTATCCTCGATTTCGATTCTTTTGCCTTTGTTTCCAGTTGGTGGGTTTTCCATGAATTTCCCAACATGTCTTCTTTGTGCCCCAGCCTTTGAAGGTCGTCCACCTTTTTTGTTGGCCCACTCGTAGCCCCTTTAAAGAAGGGCGAATACCTCTTTTCCATTTGAATTTTGAGAGCCCAATTCCAAGCTCATCATTTAGTCACCAAAGCCAGTTCCAAGCCCAATTGACTTAGGCAAATTAAGTAGCCATTATTTCTTGCATTCATGGCCGACACTTCATTGAAGGTCTCGATCATTTCCTTCATCATCACCAGTTGTCTTGCTTTTTCCTGATGGACTTCTGCAACCACCTTGTGAGTCGCTGGTAGTGGTCACTGGCCCAAGATCCTGCCTCTTAACTTCATCTGATTCCCGATTCAACCCTGCCTGAAATTCACACACTTTCATTCTCTTGCTTCTTTTTGTATAGTGAGCAATCGTCTGGACATTTCCATTCCTCCTCGACACTGAGGTCTAATTCTTGCCAGAGAGCCACCATCTCCATATAATAGTCTGTTGCATCTTTGGGTCCTTGCCGGATTTGCCACAGTCGGGTCTTAACTTCGATTATATGCAAGGAGTCTTCAGAATCGGAGTAAGCATCTTTTACTACCCCCCAGACATCCTTTGCGGTTTGGAGAAATAGATGTCTTCCCAATCATTTGACTCGTGGAGTTTACAAACTAGGCAGCAACCACAGAATTTTTAGACTTACATTTTTGCAACGGGTAGCATCGGTTGGTCTCTTTGTTTCGCTGGTAAGATAACCCAGCTTCCCTTTTCCGTCAATTGTGAGTTTTATGGATTGTGCCCATTTACTAAAATTCCTTTCATTCAATTTCTCCACTTTCAGTTGGAAGGAGTTTTCGAGTCCCTGTGTGCCAATTGATGGATTGACCTCGGCTTTGAAATTGGATGTTTCAGAGGTCGTCGACTCTCTACTATTGGCGGGGAATTCCGCCATTGATTTGTTTGGTTAAAGAGATGTAGGCTTTGATACCATGAAGGCGAAACTGGAGCAAGTTTTTTGTATTAATTGATTATTACAATAGCTCTACTACACCCACTTTATAGTACACGAGATGGCTAAGAAAAGGAAAAAAGAATGTGCTAATTAAGGAAACAATCCAGCCTACCAATTAATCTAAAATTACAATCTTTAATAAATTATACAATTCCCATACTTAGCTCCTTTCCATATATGGTCCACATACGGTTTCCTACAATGTTTCCTGCTAGACATGGGGAGAATGTCTCCTACTAACTTATAAATCACTTACCCGCTTGATTGGAATTACCTCTCCTCCGTTTGGTCAAAAAGGGTGAAAGTCAGATAGGTATTGACATAGAGAGTACATATATCGATCCATAAAATAGACTAGCGCCCAAATCACAGTGAAATATGTAATGAATGATCTCCTTTATGGGGTAAAACTAGCGGCCCAAATCAAATTGAACTACCTTATGACTTGATCTCCTTTACGGGGTATGTGCAGCTTGAAAGTTTTTCCAAACATCAATAAATTTTTTATCGTAGTTGGTCTTTATCATTGCTTGTTAGCAAAGTGATCCAAAAAAATGTTAGCCTTTTGTAGTTAGACATGCTACCAATGAAACATGTCTCTTGAAATTATGCTAACTCATTAATTGAAGGGTCTTGGCCAATGGATAAGAATTGAAGTAGAGGTATTATTTTATTAATAATTTATTATTTGTAGATTGATGGATTGGTGAAAACTAAATTCTGTGTAGGATAGGATGTACTTGTGATGGAGGGCATTGTTTCACAATGTGCATTGCTAGTGACTTTTTATGATTATGATTGCTAGTGAAGTATAGCAATTGGTGGTTAAGGCAACTGCCTCAAGGTACAATAGGTGTGGTTCATTGGTGCCTTTTTAAACCTTGATTCCTCAAGAGCAAATATACATACATTGTTTAGAAAAGCTATTTGTATCTTATGCCTCGAATCTTGCCTCACTTGCGGTTTCGTAAAATGCCTCAAATCTTACTCCTTAAGCACAATTTGCAAGACTTAGGGTTACGGTGTTGGCCCATTTACCTTCCCTTTTTTGGAAATTTAATTATTGTCCTTAACTTTTCAGAATAGTTATTTATAATCTACAGTGTTTTAGAGGTTTTTATTTTTTTCCTTTACACAAAAGGGAAAGGGAAGGACGATACACTATTGCTAGTGAAAGAATGTGAAGAAACTGAGTTTGACGAGATGCATGATGTTGATGATTCCCTTAAAGATTCTATTAATAGTGATGCTGTCAAGCTTCATTTTCAACCACGCATTTCAATGGACGCACAAGTAATATCCACCATTCATTTCTATCTATTTATAAATTAAACTATTTAAAAATTATTTCCAAATGGAGGCTTTATGTCTGTTTGCAATTTTGTTAATTTGTTTTATTAAGGATTTTTAAGATGTTTCATGGTTTATCTATTTATAAATTAAACTGTATATAAATTCTTCCTAAATGGAGGCTTTTATGTCTGTCTGCAATTTTGTTAATTTGTTTTATTGATTTTTACAATGTTTTATTGTTTATGGTTTATTTTGAGAATAATTTTGTATTTTTATATCCTTCTGTATTATTTTATTGTTTTGTCTTGAGCGGCTTACTCACCCCACATAGATAAAACTCCTGATTAAACCTTCTTTAAGCTATATATACACGAGGCTGAACTAGTCTTTCTTGGAAAGGATGCTGAATCTGGTGTTCCACTTTGATCCCCTCCCAACTGGGATTTATCCATCCAAATAATATTCCTGTTGCCGAACATTGTTACATTCTTCTTGTTCTGTTTACTTAACTTTAGAGCAGAGTCAGAAGTAGTAGTTTCTACGAGCAGGTGGAGCCCATTTTCCACTACTACAGACTATGTTTACCAAATGGAGATGTCTACTTTCTTTTTAAACAATTCTCATTCTTCAGTGTTCTACTTTTGCCTGTGATGTACCTGGTTTTCTTGCCATATGAAGTGTAAAAAGATAAATCTGCATTTCACTGTTAACTATAAACATTGTCAAATATGCATGTCTTAATGTAAGAACTTTAATATTTCTTCATATTCACATTATAGATAACTGAGATGACATCTGAATTAATTTTCAGCTAGAAATTATCATCTTTAGTACTTTACTGACCTTTTCCTTCTTTGTAGGGAAAATAAAAATCTAACTGGCACGGCTCGTTATGCAAGCGTAAACACCCATCTTGGAGTAGGTAAGCGAACCTTGTGGTTGCAACTAATAACTGAAGATTCTTATCTTGCTTCATGATTGCTCTTCTCAAACTATTTAACAAGAACAAAAATGAAGAAATACTATTGCTGTAACAGATTTGTGCTTTTCTGACTTTTCCTCTGATTATCTATTTCAGAACAAAGCAGAAGGGATGATCTAGAATCTCTTGGTTATGTCCTTATGTACTTCCTCAGGGGAAGGTTAGGAATAAGAACTTCACTTCAGACTTTTCTATTGTTCTTTCTCCTCTTTCATACATAACTTTCTAATATCATTTGGTTTTTCCATCTTAGCCTCCCTTGGCAGGGCCTGAAAGCTGGCACTAAGAAGCAAAAGTATGACAAAATTAGTGAGAAGAAGATGCTTACACCCGTAGAAGTATGATTTGTTTATTCTGGTGTCGTTTGTTTGAATTTCTTTTGTGATAGATTTTTGAATCACATAATTTTGTGTTTTTGGAAGGTTCTTTGTAAATCTTATCCATCCGAGTTCATATCATATTTCCATTATTGTCGATCATTGCGATTCGAGGACAAGCCTGATTATATGTGCTTGAAGAGGCTTTTCCAAGACCTCTTTAATCGAGAAGGTAAACATATGTATGGATGTTTACAATTACAATTGCCGTATGTATCTTATTATCAGTTTATTCCATTTCATAGTCAATTTAACATGCAGGTTATCAGTTGGACTATTTATTTGACTGGACTATATTGAAGTATCCACAGATTGGCTCCAGTTCTGGAGTACGAGTTAGTGTTCTCTTGATTTGTTGTTTACTAACCGTGATTTTTTTTTTTTGAGTTGGGTTTGTATCTTATATTCTTCTTCTTTTATCAGCAGCCGATGGGGAAATTACCTATAAACCCTGGACTATCGGCTGAAAGAGTACAAAAGACTCCAGGTCTGCTAGGGCACCTGATTTTTTTTTTCAGCACCCCCAAGATGATGTCACCCACACGTGTTGTGCACACGACTGAATTTGCCACGTGCATTAGGAACTTTCTGTTGCTTTTATATTTAACATAATTATCTGAAAATCAGTAGGCTAATAAATGGTTGCCATTATTTATGTGCATCAATAGTGAAGCAAGAAGTTCGAGACAAATTCTCTGGTGCAGTTGAAGCATTTTCCAGAAGGAACGGTTCTGGTGGAGGCTTGCACGGGGATAACTCGAGGTACAGATCGGTGGACGTGCCATCGTCAAAAGATGTGGTGAGTACTGAAGATTCAGGATTAATTTGTTTTGTCTATACTCTTATTTGTTGCCTTCGTTGTTCCTGCTCCGTGCACTTGTTCAAGGAAAAATTGTAGCATTATTTCCCTATCTGTTGCTCTAATAGCAAGTTGGTCTCCAATATTTTAAAAAGAGCAAGTTATTTACCAACCTTGCGAATGACTTGACACTACAGTATAGGTAAGGTGCTTCTGTGACAAATCTTCCACATTTTATTATAATTTCACAATCAATCCCTGGCTTTGGAAACTGTCTAAATCTTTGTTAAATCGTCATGTGACCTTGACATGTCCAACTTTATGTAAGTTGAGTTTTGCTTCTAGACTTGAGCTGGTGTCCAGAATTTTGAAGTGAGGATCCCGAAATTCTTACCAAGATTTACACAGTTTCTGTCATTTGGGACTGATTGCTCAACTGTAATGAAGATTGGAGGTGGGAAATTTGTTTCTTTTTAAAGATTGGGAACCATTTTGTTAATTGAGCAATAGGTTTGGGACCAATGGTGCAATTTCCTTTTGTTTAAATGAACCTTGTATTGCATTCTATTTCACTGTGTACCCTTGCTGCTTCATTCTCCAGCAAGCTGATCCTGAAAGAGGACGGTTATCTCGCACTGGTAGTACTTCAAAGAGGGCTGTACTATCAAGCAGCAGGCCAAGCTCCTATGGGGAAGCCAGCGAAAATCGCAATAGCCGTTTAGGCTCAGGAAGTGGTCGACTATCCACCACTCAAAAATTACCACCTGGATTTGAGTCCAAATCTTCTTCTTTTATGCGTGCTGCAGTCTCCAGAGGCGGCCACGATGATGCTCTCCGTAGCTTTGAGCTTCTAAGAATTGGCTCTGGGAAAAGGAAATAATAAAACGGCATATTTGAAACATTTGGGTTGTGTTAAAACCTCATTGTTCCTACCTTACGATGGGAATAAAGCGACCCTATTTTATACATTCGTGACCCTTTGAGTATCCGATATGCAACTAAAATTTCATTACTGGGTCGATTTTAACATGGTGGCCTCAAAAATCAGCTGTCGTACAGCCACATATTTGAATATCGTTAGTTACTGATTCTTGCTTTAACCTTGTATTGTAACCCAACAAAGATGCATGTGATTGCATTGCCAAGGGAACTATTCAAGACTATTGTATTTCTACTAGTACTTAGTCTTATCTACTGTTATACACCTTTCGAAATCTATAGCTCCTTTCATCGATAGTGACTGTTCCTCACTTCGTTTTCTACTCTCCTTATCTCGACTAGAAAGGAAAAAAAAATGAAAATTTTGATTGTGAGAATGGTGGGCTTCGAAGAAAGCTTGAATCGACTGTCACAGTGGGTTTCCTTGAATGACTAAATTGTAATAAACCATAAGTTAAGTTATAAAAAAAATTTAAATTTATCGATCAAATAAAACAAAAAGTGAAAGTTTGGGATCAATGTGAGCATTTTGTTTCGTTCATTATAAGTAATAACAAAGAGTCTCTATTTGATAAGGATTAAAATCAGATTTTAGTGACTTTGATAAAAGTTGATGAAATATGTGATTAAAAAGTCGTAAGTCCCATTAAATATGGTTAAAATTAATTTTTTATTTTGACTTAAATTACAATTTGAATTTTAATCCCTACGATATAGTTATGAAGTGAGATTTCATTTCTTCATATTTAGTTGAAATTTAGGATTTAAATTTTAGGGTTATACATAACCATATAATTGTAGCCATATGTTCGAGACATTTGATCCTCAATTATGGTTGTAAACCGGGCTGCTCTTGAGTTTGGCACGCCATCAAATATCCAATATTATTCCCTAGTACATTAGAGGTCTCAACCAAAAATTAGCAACATGGTGAGCAAGACTAAGCAATAATCAATAATCAACATGATGTATTAGTCAAAGCGGATGATTAAGCAAGAGATAGTGGTCTTGCTCATTCTTGTCAAAGCCTCATTTGCTAAGCATTCTGCAGCTTCTTGAGGGTCTTCTATGTGGCTAATCAGATTTACAGCTTCTTGGTTCTTCATAACCTATAGAAATATGATCAAACATAGAGGAGATATTAATTAGAGTGTTGCTACACTTACAGGAAAAAAAACACATACAGAAAGCTTACAGACACACATATCGGGGTGGACCCCGATTTTTGGACAATATTTAATTCGCATGGGGCCCACCCTCCATGTGAATGTCTATAAACATTCTGTAAAAAATGTTTCTGTACGCATCATTTTCGTAATAATTAAACAAGTTAGATGAGTATTGGAGAAAGCCACGTAAATTATTGTTGAAGCGGAATTGATGCTTCAATACAACAACTTCAACATGTTTGGTGAGGGGATTGAACAATATTAGACAATACTAAAGATGTAAAGGACGTTGAAGTCTTGTACATAGCCGGTCGAGTCATCTAAGACGTGATGGTGGAGTGCATGTTGGCATTCATGATCTCTAGGTAATCTTCCAAGTTTTGACTGTGTAAATAGAATGTGCGATTTGAAATTTTCCGACTGCGATTATACGAGTCACAAAAGTTGATCACACGTGCCGTGCTCGTATTTATGTGAACTCAATTGGTAACTCATTGTTAGGAGGAATTATGTGTCGAACAATTTCACATAACACAGATTAAATTCAAAGAATTTCCACATTTCCAGCATGATATAAATCTCACACAAACATGAATTTATTTGATTAAAATTGTTACCTCCCAAATGCCAGTACTTGCTAGGATAACAAACTCAGTTTCAGAATCTATCCTTTCAGACCCAACAACTAATTCTGAGCTTTTTGAGTTCCTTGTTCCCCCACCACTTACGCATACTTTAGGCATACGCAGAGCACCTGACACATATAAATAACAACAATCAGATAAGAAATTACAAGTACAATACATTCTTGCATCCATAAGTTGTTAGATGTGAATGTTTCTTCATATCCCGATAGAAAATGAGAGTAACTTTGTGACATCTATAAAATGAACCGAAGTCGACAGTATTGAATAAGAATTACTTTTAACCAGACACAATAAGCAGGACAAAGTGTTCTTGCACCCCCCCAACCCAAGTTGCTAGTTATGAATGTCTCGTCATAGTGGGATTCCCAAATCCCGATTAAGAATGAGAGCAACTTTGTAACATCTATGAAACGAACCAAATCGACCCTTATTGAGAATAAGACTTTCTTTTTGTTGACGTGTATATAAGAACTAGATTCAGTATGTAGGAAAAAGTGCTCTTGCACCCCTTAGTTGCTAGGTGTAAGTTGTTTCTTGATTCTTGTCTCCAAATCCCATTAAAAAATGAGAGTAACTCTGTACCGTTTATGAAATGAATCAAAGTCAACCAGAGTTGAGAATAAGGCTTACTTCTTGTTGACACATAAATAGAAACCTGATTCAATACGTAGAACAAAGTGTTCTTGCCTGGAAT
>CAIGRQ010078335.1:0-18252 GCA_903798375.1 Fraxinus sp. D2006-0159
AACCCAATTAGAGACTGGAGGTCTACCATCAAGCGCATTAACTTTCACCATCTCTCCTGCATAACAACCCCCAAAAAGGCTCACAGATCTGTCCTTCCCTCTCTATCCCCTTGTCCATTATTCCTTTTTTGACACCATCCACCCACACTACTATTGCTTTTTCATTCCCCGACTCATTTTCTCTAAGAGACTTATGATACCTTCTATTGTAAGTGTTCACAATAATAGTTGTCGAACCTGTCACCTCTTACTCTTGTGTTAATGTCGGACTTGATACCTCTGCTATCACTATTCCCGTCTCTCTCTTCCAACCTAACTCCCTCTGTAAATGTGTCCATGTCCACCCCATTCGCAAATGCACGATTTTTCTCTGTGATCTCATTCAAATTCATCAAATTCGTATTCATCGTTCTCTGTTCCCCTCCCTTCGATGAAGATTCCACCTCCCGATGTGCCTCATACCCTGAGTATTTTCCATCCGTGTTCATCCCCACCATATCCTTTCCATTGTCATCTCCACTAAACTCCACGTCATACCATACCCGATTCTCACAAATGGGCTCAATCATCACCTGCTTATCTTTAGTTTGAATCAAATTCGATTGTGACTCCATAGCTGGATACTCAGGCACACCAGCCCCACACTTGTGACAACAACTCATCTTGGAGCCCATTAGAGCTCTACCTCCCAATAGCCTCAACAATTCATCCACCTCAACTTTCAGCCCCTGGACGCGAGCCCTTATTTCAGCATTATTCAATGAACTGTCCAATGCAACTTTTGGAGTTGTCTCCTTCAGCTTAGGCATTAGTGAATAACCCTCGTTGAAAGGAGCTGAGGGTCGTGCGTGCGAATCATTCCCACAAACCTCACTTACCTTTTGCAACAGCACTGGCTTTTTCGTTTTCTGCTCTACTTGTCGGTTTGTCGTGACTTCAGCATAAGTCCTACCATGTTGATTGTTGGTTGTAACCGTATGACGCTTGAATTTATCTCTGGTGACAAAACAATCGACAACTGCTTGAAACATCCACAGAATCGACGCCCATCCCTCTCCATTCACACCTTCCAGTACCATCACCACTCCTTTCTGACGTCTCTCCCCGTATTGTGCTATCGTCAAATACCTACCACGGCTGTTTCCACATCGTTGTGCCATAAAAGCTCTCGGAGACTTAGTAAACTTAGCAACGAACTCCTCCTGCTTGCTTGCCCCCCTCAATTTATCAACCATATTCAACATCCACAAGACATCAAACTTCCCCATATAGACTGCATTCGATATCCTCGGTCCCCATTCTGTCAACCTAACAGTGCCTGCTTCACTAACAGATACAACATACTCCTTTGCCTCCACTCGAAACCAAGAATTGAAAACCCTATTGCCAAACATAACTGCGTACCTCTGTAATTGTGTATGTGACGTATCAGACAGTACATCCGGGTGGTGGAATGACCCGGACACGTCACGAAGAACCAGCAGTTTCACTGTCGTGGGTGCGTGGGGCTCACACGCTGTCGGGAGGACGCGCCGAGTCGCCGGGGTCGGAATGACCTGCACAACATGCGGGTCAGGCGTGTGAGACTTGTATACCGCCGGAGCTATGTGGTTCGAAGACTGGGTCCCTTGCACTGTTGTCTCGTTACCCATGCGACCTTTCTTGTTCAGCTCGCCAGGAGTCTCGAAGCCCTCATAGATCGCGCCTCCTGTAGTTGAACGTCCCGAGCGACGGCACTAGGGCCACCGCCTTCTGGTGTCTTCCATGGTTGGGTCGACTATGTTTTTGTGGTATGAGGCCGGTGTTTTGTGGGGGATCGATTAGCTTGTCGTAATGTCAATAACCTTACTATAAACAGGAAAACACAGATCTTAATAAATCACGGTGGATAGCCAAGCAATACAAAAACTAGCAAATGATTTAAGGGAAAAAAAAAAAAAAGGTGATAGTACCAAGCACTATATTCTAGGGTTTAAATTCATCAAATTTCTTGAGTTTTGATGATACTAGAACAAGTCTTGTATATCCAACCCCCCTTCCTGGATAAGTAACAGATCTTAAAAAGACACCTGTTAAGGGTAAATAAAACAAACATCATCTGTATATCCCTAACCATTGAAAATAAAATCTTGTTAAATTAGGTCATTCCCAAAGAACAATAAAACACAAATGACAGCATGTTTACATAATTGCGCTTCATATAGGTACACATTTGGAAAGTTTTAAGTTCAAAGATGGATATGAATGCGTAATGAAAACATGCACCAACAGAAAGCAGTCTCATTAATTCATTATTGACTCATCATCAGATGTGGAGCAAGGACGAAAACTTCAAAGTTGCAATTTGCAGATATACAATGGGAAGGGAGACAAAATTGAAGAATTTGTAGTCTGGAGCATAATTATTAGAAAACTTACTGAAGAAACATGCACAATAATGCAATCCAGAAACCTTATTTTAACATTAGAAAAGAAATGTTTAATTGCAAGCTAGGTAAATACTGAGTGGAGCAGGGATCCATTGACATGGAGAAAACACCAGCTGTATATACGCACAACTACAAAGTCAACCAGAAGAAGCTAAGTACGCAAATAGTAATACTCATCAGCTTATCAAATTAAACCAAAAATTTAGATGTAGCTGTAACTCAAAACAACTAATTACAGAGGGGAGAGAGAGAGAGAGAGAGAGAGAGAGTGAATAGGTTGTATTTGAGGTCGACTTTGCCGAGAAGAAAAAAGAGGGACAAACACTATCTTGCATGAAATATGAAGTAAAGGACTAAATTTGCAGATATCATTAACAATAACATGACTGAAATTATAGTTGTAATCGGTATTGTTCGATTAGCTTGTCGTAATGTCAAGCAGATGTTAGAAATCCATTATCTTAAAAAGGTATCTCTTAAATATATAGCACCACGATGTGTAAAATAAGTTCACAAATTGATCAAGTGTTTCAAAAATATAATTACCTTTCACTCTTGCCAAACCCAAAGCGCGCACCAAAGTAAAATGCAACAGAAAGCAGCCAGGAGTCACTGTGAACTGCAACAAGTGATAACCAGTCCTTTTCTTGCATCCCATCTCTAGCAAAGTTTATTCCCAGGGCTGGTTCGGGAAGTTCAGGAGGCACCTCCTCAGCAGGCAAGTTGACTTCCCATGTCTCATTTGGAAGACCATAGAGACAGAGGTTCTCCTTTTCTGTAAGCATCAAGGCAGTCAAAATAGAAACCAACTCCATATAGTCTGAATTTGCTTCATAAGACGCATATTTTGAAACCATTCAACAGTGAAAATAAGAAAACAGAGTAAACTTCGAGACCGCAATCACTGAAGATCCATTTCTTTTGGAAAATGATATGATCACCATTAATTTTTGCTTTTAATGAACATGAATTCAGTTGTAAGGGTGAAAACAACATTAAAGAAGACAACACGCCTCTAGGCAATTCCAGACAAGAAAAAAGGAAAACGTGTTGACCTAATAGGGTAAAAAGGTGCAAATGAAACTATTTGTAACCCTCAATATGACAATTGTTCCTCAATAACATAAAAAAAGTACCGGGTGAGTATCTACTTCAACTAGAAAAACACCTTAATTTCCATTGTCGAGGACAGCAACAAAGCAATTGGTTATACCTATCATAGATGCATGATTTATATGCTCCCAGTTTTCCAAGGATTATTTAGCTATTTTCCAGTCCTCGGAGAAATCATACTGGCTAAGGCCCATATAATTAATGACTAGATACAAATAAAATTACAGAATATCCGGAAAATATAGACATGAACAGATTTCCAAAACAAATGAAATGAAACACTACAAGGATTCACATGCACCTCCAGTTCAACACATGGCTTAAGTTACTAGTCTTGTAAACAGTATAACTAAACAGCAAAAATGTCCAAACACTCAAAAAGAATATGCTGAATGAGTAGATAATTTTAAAAAGCAATGCCTTGATAACACAGAAGAGAATAATAGTAGACCACCCAAAAAAAAAAAAAAGAACATACACATAGAAACACAGAAAAACACTCAAAAGACACCAATGATGAAACTCCACAATAGATGGTCATTTATTTTATCAAAAAAGTCTCACCAGGATCGCACTGCTGATAAAATTTCTCAACATCTGCACAAAAACGATATACGTCAGAATTATCCAAAAATAAATAAATATTCCACTACACTACTATATGCAAGTAATTTTGAACACACAAATATATGTCATAATTCCAAACACATGTATATACACACATAAAATACATATATAATAAATACGCAAAAAGAAAAAAAATTATAGAATTACGAAGAAAATGAAAAAAAAAAAAAAAAAAGGAAAGGAAAGACCGGTTGTGAGTGCTTTGATGAGGCCAGCTCGACGGCCTTTGAAATCACTATAGACTTCCTCTACAGTTCTCGGTATCGGATGCGGAATTCCTTCNAAAAGAAAAAAAATTATAGAATTACGAAGAAAATGAAAAAAAAAAAAGAAAAGGAAAGGAAAGACCGGTTGTGAGTGCTTTGATGAGGCCAGCTCGACGGCCTTTGAAATCACTATAGACTTCCTCTACAGTTCTCGGTATCGGATGCGGAATTCCTTCCATTTCCCACTACTCCTTCTTACCAATTTCCAGTCCTTGTTGTGCTGCTATTTGACGGACAACCACACAAAAACCCCTAAAAACTTAAACGCTTTTCTGGCGTAATTGAGCACCAAATAGTAAAATTAGGGTTTTGTTGATGAGGCCAGGGTTTCTTCCACGACTCCCAGTTAATTTTAACAGATGGTAAAAACGAAATTGCTATAAATTTTTTGAGTGCGAGAGAGATATTGGAGTCTGAGAGAGAAAAATAAGGTCTATGGATGAGAGTTTTTGTGTGACAGAGATTATGAGGAGAGAGAAATAAACCAGGAAAGTGACGTGGTTTTGCAGAGGTGTCAATACAAAGCCTTTATTGGTTAATTTCATTATTGGTCACTAAACTTCTAGTAAAATCTCAATTAGGTCACCGACCTTTAATTCTTCCCAATCAAACTGTCAAACTTCAATTTTTTATAAAATTAACCCAACATTTATTTTTATAAAGTATTTGTAAAGAATAAATTACATGAACAGTCTCCAATCTATACAGTGCGTCGCATATTGGTCCCAAGCTTTATTCTTTGGCGTTGAACTCTCGAGCCTCCGTTTTCGTCCAACTTTAATGTCAAATTTGTAAAAGACAATTTCCATAAATTTTCTTTCCGTTCTTTTTAAAAAAAAAATTTATTTATCAAAACAAGAGCTAAATAAATAATTTATTAATTTATCAATAACGTTCATTTTTATTAATTTGGATGTAGGACAATCCACGTAGAATTCTTAGTACTTGAGGGACTCTAGTTGGTAAGATTTCACTTCCATGAGGAATCCATCATTGATTTTCTTTTAGAAGTTTTATTTTTTCTATGAAACTACTAGTTAAAAAATTGATCACAAATTATGTATTGTTTTTTTTCCTATCGACTCATTACAAATTACAAATTATATATTCTACTCCTTACAAATTATATATTGTTTTTTCCTATCGACTCATTTTGGAAGAGTAAAAGAAACGACGAGTGCGTTACATGTATACAAAAAGGAGCATCCCTCTTCGAGTAAAAATGATTTGGAGCAATGGGTTCAACAAAAATTTCGTGTAATATCCCAAAAATATTAGAAAAATAAAATAAAAAAAATAACGATTATTCCATATTTATACTTCTTATTGTGATTAACATGTCATGTAATATAGTAAAAAGTTATGTTAGTAATACTATAATTAATTGGATAATTACCATGTGGAAATATAGAGGGTATATGGTGGCTACCCTATACATAACATCTTGTCACACTAAATACTAAGTGACAAATGGCATAATAGGGTTTAAGGTAGCAAAGTCATGATTAAGGAAAAATAAAGGACCATGCTATACCAGTCGAATTTTTTACATAATCTTTCACACCCTCAACACGTGGCGGCCCCCTATTGGAAGGAAGGCTGGCGGGGAAGGAAGGCCCAATAGGGGGCCGCCACATGTTTTCTATGTAAAACATTATGTAAGTTATTTGGTACGTAGAGATTAATCCAAAAATAAATAAATTATTAAATAAATTTCTAATTACCACTATAAATAGGGGAGAAAGAGAGAAAGGAAACACACAACAAATTTAAAACCAAAGTAACTAACTAAGGAAAGCATTGCAACTTGAAGATGAGTAAGCCATACCATTTTCTTTCCAAACCGCTTGGAACTTTTGGGTGACAAACCGTTTGGAACTACTCAATTGCTCCATAACCATCCATTTTCTTCACGATGGCCGACTTGTTAGGGAAAGGTTATCTCATAACCGTTGTCATTACTCTTGCCTCTTAATTGTCCATTACGGAATCCTTGGATTGTGGGGGTGTGATGAATTTGTCTAATAACCGCTTCCATAACTTCTGAATTAGATGACCACAACACTTTAGATTCGTCTAACTCTTAGGCGACTTGAAGGTCTGTGCGATGATAGGACTATCGCTCTGGGCGATTATATAGCACTTCATTCGCTCAGCTTTTGGACGTCTTGCAAGTTTGGGCGATGATGCTTCTTTGTTCTTGAGCTTCTATTAGATTTATCAACGGTTCTATCTAGGCTCTTATCTTGGGCTTCCGAATTGGACTTCACACCTTGAGCCTTTAATCTTGGGTTGCACTTTTAGTGTGTCAACACCATGATATATGGATATTGTCTCGTGTTTGTAAAATTTTCTGATGATCCAACTATTATGCATCAGTATTTATACGTTTTCGGATTTTCAACATAGCGTTCTATAATTTCATTTGTGTGATTCTGCGACACGTGGGAGTGGCTATGGTGTTTGATCTACTATAGTAACATCACCCTGCCATTTTGTAATCCTCAACAAATATTTTAATGAATTTTAAACGATTATAAACTTCAATAAATTTCATGAATTTGAATATACTTTTCACGTTATCCATTAGAATCTCGTTTAAAATGATAAAATTTCGAAAGAGTATGTTAACTATATTTTTAAGCTTAAAAAGCATTCAAATGTCTTGAAATCATTTTATTAATGAAATCATTATAAATCGAGGACACTTGGATTTTAATGGATTCTAGGTACAAGGACTTCTCATAAATCAACACAGTTGAGTAGATGCTCTTTATTAGAATTATCGAGCACATGAATTTCTTGATCACAACCATTAAACACTCTAAAGGACATATTACGTCTTTCCAAGAGATATTACGGTATAAAATTGAGAGTAAATATTATACAACCATGAAAGCATGTTTAAGAATTGTTTATAATCAATTTAAATTATAAATAATCAGTTTAAATTATAAATGAGAGATAAATGGACAATATTTATGGGCCCAACAAAATATGTGAATACAACGAAATTTGACCAATAAATTTTTATGTTTTAAACACTAGCCAAACAAGCACTTAAATCACACAAAGATTAATGGTATTAACTATCAAAATCTCTCTCATTGATACCTCAAACCATGTGTGTAGCATTCTCCCATAGCAATCACCTAGGAGCCAAAGACAAGAATTAAAACCCAGAATTTCATATACAGTATTACGACCTCAAGTCATATCTACAAGACAAGAACAACAGATAAGCAACATGCCTACAAAGGAATGGAGAAAAATGTTTGCCTATATGCATAATTGCAGTTCCTACAACTCCTGTAACAGAGAAAAGAAAACAAATCTGCCTTCCTCTACCAAGTCAAAATCATGAAGCCAATACCAGAAACCTAATATTTAAAGGTCACACGGGATTTCTAATTCTCTACCACGCAGTTTTTGTCACCTTCTCCCACCTTCTTTTTCAGCAGGCACTTTAGCTGACTGATTAGACATGTCTAAGTCAATGAGAGAGAGGTCATAAGGCACAGCAAGAGTACTCGACGCGTCCATGAGTAATGATGTGTTAATGGCCTCTGATTTCACGAAATTGCGCCCCATGCCTTGACTCTGAGGAGTATCACTGGCTGGAGATGATAAACTGGACAACTGTATATCTTCCGATTTGTTACCAAACATGTGTTTGTTCCTTCTAACCGCATCCATTTCTGGGCCAGTTGGGACAAAGGTTCGTGCCCTATATTTCCTTGTTCCCTCGTCACCGTCATTATGGTTGTAGAGAACATAATCATGATAGGTTGGTGCAAACTGTAGAACATACAATAGAATATCAGAAAAATGGCCATCATCAATTACAACGGGTTTTTGGCTTCTAAATCAGGGTGCTGGCTGAGTTTAAAAATATATGCTTGAATAGATATTTCCACCTGGTGGACGGTATCATGGTAAAAGTCATTTAATTTCAGAGCATGTGCAAGGCTTGCCGTAAAGCTACGAGAAGAACCAATATTTGCACCAGCGTATTCCTTGTATGGGAATGCATAAAGATGACCAACTGCTGCAATGAGCATCTCGACACAAATTATAAAACTTTGAAAGTTTGCAGCTTCCTCTGTATCTTTTATTAGTTTAGACTTTGCAGCAAGAAAAACCAAAACCCCCTGTAAATAAAGGAAGGTCGTGAGAAGAGTTATTGAAACAGGTATCAATACTTGGAAAGTAAATAATTTAGATATCAAACTGGAGGCAGATACTATGAGTGCAAATTAAATCATAAACCACACTTCTTTGCTTGTATTGGTTTCATGAAAATAATCCAGAACAGCAATAACAATTAAAAAGTCTTAATGATGAAGCATTACCAAGCAAAAGTGTCAAACATTGAAAAACTATCAAGTTGTCCAATTGGTACAATGATTCAACTTAAGTTTCTTATAAGTCAGAGGACTTGGGTTTGGACGCGACATAAATCCGTGAGAGGTAATATGACTTAGGTTCTCCCAAAGCGGCTAGTACATATAATATAATGACTTGAGCATGATGCCTCGGTAATTATGCAAATAATGGCAACACATCATTCAAGAACAAAAGGTTAATGGTGGAAAGCGCATTACATTGTAGAGTTCAACCAATTACCAAGGCAGACAGCATCCTACTCAGTTTTGAACCCAACAAATGGCAAGTGAAACTCTTTAAAAGCCTTGAAAAAGGAAGCATGCGTAACTTTGTACTAGTAAGATGATGCCAGCAAATAATAAGAAAGTCACCAGCAACACAAAATTGGCAATAAAATAAGCATGCTTCAAATTTAATCCTATTTCAATATATCAATACTAAACAGTATCCTACCTGCCAGTAAGTAAGAAATACAACTGATTTGATAATGATGAACTTCGGAACTGGATTGAATGGCTGAAGCAAATCTCTACAGGCCACATAAAACAAGGCCAAGGCATAAAGTGCCACTGAGTATGAGATTGTATAAATAATGGTGAGATAGAGGTATGATTGCATTGGACTGAAATTTCCATCTTCATATTTCCCTTTCGCATAAAGTATAAATGTAACTGCTACTAGCATAGGCTTGAGGATCACAAACTGCAAGCATCCTTGCTTGCACCTTCGTATAAAACGACTGCATAGCTTCAAGAACTGTATGAGAAATGTTGTTCACCAAAACTAACAAAGTAAATGCAATCTTCATATGCAATGCTCATACACTAAACAGAAAATTATATAATATCAAACCCCAAAAACATTTTAAAACATCAGAATCCAATCCATTACAATGCATAAAACAATCAATTTTTAAAGTTATTGAACTGCTAAACAATTACAGATGCTGGGTATCAAAAAAGTTGTGGGACACATCATGCCATAAAAGTTGCTGAACTACCCTAAGAGGAAAGAACTATAGCCCCAAATCAAGAGGTATAACGGATTATGTTTCCAGAAAATAAGTGAGGTGAGCCGTTAAACTGTTCTAGATCGTGCTAACCTAAAGTCTTTGGGAAATATCAACGCTTCAAAAATCCTCGATTTTTCAATAAAGTCAAGGATCATCGGATTATCAATATCCCAAAATTAAGTTGTAGAAATGCTAATCACTTCAGGACTCTTCTCAATTCATGTAGTTAACCAAGTTGTACACTAGAGTGTTGGACAAGAGAACATGATGTCCCGTACTTTTGCATTGTACGCATATGTAAAAGACAAAACCAATAAAACAATTTCAGTGCATAACCATGTTGAGTTATTTGGGTGCCAATCTGAACACCTTAACAAAGTTTCACCACAAAATAACTGAAAAGACAAAAAATATATGTAAAATTCCTTCAAAATTTACAGAGAGTTAATGAATCCAATTTCTACAACATACAGCTCCGAGCATTCATACCACAATCAACAAGAATGTACTGCAAGAATATATTGTTCAATTAAACCTCAAAAGGTAAAAAATTGTTGCAATGAATTGCAGCAATCAAGTAATTTCATGCGTAGCAACTCACCCATCCAATGGAACTGGAGGGATGCAACATGTCATTGACCACCAATTTGGCTTTAGAACTTTGCCGCTGAGACTCAACACCACTGCACCTGGTCCACCCACCCACGCTAAGCACAATGACAGAAAATTATAAATGACCCAAGCTTCATATCTGGCAAAAGCAAGGGAAAAAAATAAAATATAACCATCATTTTCATAAGGTAAAAGAACAAAAACAGCAAGCAATTAAGAGAGCAAAGTCAATGCGAGCAATCAACTATAGGAGGCTTGAAGAGAAGAATGAAAGGATATAGTACATGTATTTAATAATATAAACTATTGAAAGCTAGTTCCCCCATATGATTATGCTTTGCCTGAGTAATTCGGCACAATCTTGTTTACGGAAGTAAAATGATCCCAATGTATGAATTATCCCATACCTACTCCAGCAAAACATTCTAGGAACAAAAGGAGGCAAACCATTGACGACTGTCACAATTGTTCTTTAATCTTTATTAAAACTCTTGAAGTGTAGATTATATTAAGTACGTAACATTAATACATTAATAAACACAATTCTGAAAAGTTTATTCTTTGTCAAAGAAACGATCGAGACATCATACTTGGAAAAAAGTTACATTCGTGCTCACCCTACTTGGCAATCCAAAATACTGCATAGGATTGTTGGAATCTGTGCACATATGAAGAACAATTTACATCATTTTCATGTTATCAGAAGATGAAAGGAAGATCAAACCTTCTTCTAATTTTTGCGTGTATAATTTTTTTTCTTAAACATTAGTCCATGTTTCAAACGTTGGCTTGTTGCATACAATTCTTCCTACAATCTCTACACAAGCTTTCGAACCTTTCATGCATATTAAAGCTATCATTGGATTTTCACAAGTTAAAAAGACAAAGGCAGCAAGAGGCAAGGATAAGAGCATCCAAGAAGAGTCCTAGGGCAAGCAAGAACAGTAAAAAAGGACAAAATGACATTAATGACGATGATATACAGCCACCCATACACAAAAAGGAACAACACTACTCAGTTATTTATTATCTCTCAGTTCAGCCTGTTCAAAGAAAACTTAGCATTTCAGCCTTACTTACACTTCTCTGATAGAATTGAAGTAGATTGCACCCTTATTTATGATGAGGGACAAGAATGACATTAATGCATAAACCTGTTGAGAAGCCAATATCATAAAGGTCAAAAAACAATTATAAACAGATTAAATTAATACGGGGCCTGAACAATCTGCACTACTCTTAACATGAATTATCGTCATCCTCTGTTCAACAATATGTGACGTCAATATACTCGTGATAAAAATGACCATCTTGTAAATTAAAAATAAATGATTTTTAGGAAAATGACACTGAAATTATTAAATGCATACTAGGTGTCAAGTGTAATTTCCTGAAATTTAGTGAAGTAAGATAATTTTACTTCTTTAAACGGCCAACTCTACTATTTTAGCAAACAAGACAACCAGCATCAAATAACATTGGAACAGAGAGAACCTATCTGGTAATATGCATGTAAGGGAAGTGAAGGGTATATCATGGAGGGGGTTCAAAAATCCATTTTAAAGAGGCAAAAACATTCCTAGTACTTAAGTTAAAAGAGAAGAGGTGTAGTGCAGAGAAGTAAGAGGAAGCAGAAACAACATATTACACCAGCATGGGAGAGGGAAAGAATAAAAGAAGTAGAAACGGCTCATTGAGTGAAGGAATATCAGTAACGTACTATAAAAGAAATGGTGAAAACAGATTATATCGTATAATTGTAATGCAGTTTTAACATGACATTTATAATACGGAGAAGTGGCAAAGAAGCCTAAATTACCCAAAATCCCCAGAACTCAAACCTGCACTTAAGAGAGACAACCTACATTACATGCAAAAAGACTATCATAACCCTCAAAGTTCTACTTCTATTTCTTCCAACCTTTAGATAACTGGATGTACCAAATGGAATTTTACTCTAAAAAGCATTTATGAAATATTTCATCGTTGTCAAAAACATCCAATATATCCATCACAACAGAAGCTCACACAACAAAATCTACATATATGAGGATCTCAACTAGTAAAGTAAAAATGGTTCCCTTTTTTCGCTGAAACTTTTTTTTCCTGGTGAAAATCATGTTAAATAAAAAACACTGACATATAGGTCCTTATAATCTCACTAGACCTTACTTTTAACATTTGAAAATATTATCAGGTTTGACTGCCACTCAGAGGGATCAGACATCAGCAGCCTTTCCCTTTAGCAAAAAGCTATTAATCTGTTATATTGTGCATAAAAGGTCTGCTCATGCTTTGAACAAATTATCATCCTGGTATTTGTGACTTTTTGTGGAAAAGTTTTGCCAGTGTACTAGTTATTAGCCAATATCTTCCCATTCTTATCTCATCTTGATAACTTTGTGTTTCCTGACACCATAACATGGTGTGTCATGGCAAGATTTGAGTATATAGCTGATGTTGAAACCATTCTGTAAATAGTTAAAATGACAGAATCCTTTCAAGTACTATAGTGCTCTTTTAAAAACCCTTCAACTTCAGAAGACTAGTTAATAGTAAGAAAAATAAAAGAAACCCCCACTTGAGATAGATATCACAAAAAAACACAAATTTATAAATGTCATTACAAATGAAAATAATACCTAACAACTACTATTCCATTCACAAATCCACGCATATTGTGCATGCAACGCCAGATTCCTCGTATCCCTTACCTTGAAACTTCCATTCTCACTAGGAATGCTCAAAGGAGGAAATTAATAATTCACTATGTAGTAAGCAATTAAAATGTTACTTTCCTAAATACTTGGAGCACTAGATTGATGTGCAGACATGAGAAAATCCAGTAAAAATTAGCCTACCAATTATTGTTACACAAATGCAATATATTCTTCTAATAATTTTCTTGTTACAGAAATTCAATTGATCCTTTTTAAGGGCCTCCCACTATTAGAGGACTTGGCCTTATTCTCACTTATTACTATTTTTGTATTGGAAGTAGTAGTTCCCCTCTTTTTCCTATACTTCATTTGTTGCATATCTTCGTCTTTGGGAGGTCAGGTTTATGCCCCCTTACTGTTGTTCTCGTGAGTTTGATTTTATATATACGGTTGGAAAATCCGAACCACCATCAACCTTCCATGGTGATAGTAATTTTTTTAAAAAAAAAATTGATCCTTTTTAATGAATGTTATTGCACAATTCTCTATTCATCGATTTTGAATCCACCTCTTCCTTTTTCTCCCCCACATAATAAAGATTATTAAGACTTCAAATAATGGTTCAGTGATTGCAAAGGCAAACCTAAAAATCAAATGCACGAAGAAGAGTGAAATAGATGTGATATAATGAGAATCAATCTTGGGGGCAGCTAAATACTTACAGGAACCATAAAGATAATTCGGACAATATATCTCTGGTACGTGGGTTCAGTATAATTCATGAGATGCCTGTAAATGTGGAGAAGCGCCAACGCAATTGCCCCCATTGTACAAGGCAAAGCTATCAGTATGTAGAATATAGGCCCCATTTGCCACAAATACTATAATTCGTTCACAAAAAAGCCTCTCCAAACGCCTAATTAAACAATAAACACATCATCAAATGACAAAATTTTGTAATAAGAAAAAAAAAAAGAAGAGAGAGAGAAGCATAAACAATGGGACATGGAACAAAAATTCAATGCAAACCTCTTGGCCTTTTCACGTGATCGCAGTAACTTTCACTGCTACATATAGAACGAATGACTCCCTCGAATTGCCCAGAAACTCGCAAAAAAGCAAGCCCCAAAAAGAAAAATTACTTCAAAAACTGCGAAAAAGATACGAAATAATTCTTTTATCATGAACTATTCGATAAATTGCCACAAAGAAGCAGAAAATAAACCTAGGTTAACTAAATTATTCTTCACAAAAACAAGAAAATGAGAAATGGGGTGTGTTAAATAAAAACTACACTACATATCTTAAAATCAGAAATGGATTACCGAAACAATCCGACTAACCTGACGATGAAATCAAATTTTGGGGGAAACCGTCCGCTGCAACACTGGTAACAAACACTTCCAAGAGATGGAAAAGATCGATTAAGCGCAGATCTATTGCTGGTGTTGAAGAAGAATTTGAGATGAAATTGGGTAGTGGAAAACCGTGTTAATGCTGTAGTGGGACAGACGGGAAATAATGGCTACTTATAGTATTTGTTGTCGTCGTTAAGCAATGCTCTGTGGTTGTCTACTTGTCATCTATAATCGATATTAGAAATATTATTAATAAAATTTAAAAAAAGAATTACCCCCAGACCCTCAATCTTATAAATAATGTTTATTTATCTCCATTAAAAAACATAACCAATTTATATGATTGGTCTCATAAAATATTGAGATCAATTAAATGTATAAATATGAAATTGCTTTTTTTTTTTTTTAATAATTTTAAGCCACGTACATACTGAAAATAAATCGCATTACTCATCTTTATATGATAGAGCATCCAAGTCTAATTTTTAAAGACGATTGCTTAAGGGTATCTCTAATGATGTATCATATTGGTGTAAAAATACCATTTGACGTAAAAATCTATTTCAATGGTACACTAATCATCACACCAATTTGGTGTGGTGTAACACGGTTCGTTTGGTGTAATTTTTGAGGTTTTTTCATTATTTCAGTTTTGTCCTTCATTTTGAATGAATACAAATTGTAATTCTCTATCCTTTTAATAGCCCTTGTTTGGTCCCAAATAATTTCAAAATACATTTTTTTACTCTTTTATTTTTAACAACACATTTTTCAATAAAATAATGTCACACTCAAACCTAAAACTTTTCTTTGCTTTTTAAACACAAAATTTTCATCAAATTACTATTCCAAAATGTATTTTTGGCAAAAAATGACTCAAACAAGCTCTTAACCATTTAACTTATTTATATTTGTTTTAATTTGGTTATTATTTTTATATTTACATTTATTCATGAATTCTAATCAAGTAATAAATAATAAGTATCGAATATATTTAGCCTATGCTCTCCATTTTTTTCTTCTAAAAACTTATTTTTCAAAATTCATTTTCAACCACGCATTCTCCTGTAAAATAATTTTATCTGTGAACCCAAATTTTTTCTTGCATATGTTTGGCTCCCCATATTTTCAAAACTCATTTTCAACCACATATTCTCCCATAAAATAATTTTACACGTAAACGAAAAATTTTTCCTTCTTTTTTAACTACATATTCTCCAAAAAAATCACTATTTCAAAATACTTTTTTTTTTTTAATCGAAATGGGGCTCAAATAAGGATTAACCACATATTCTCCAACAAAATATTATTCTAAAATGCATTTTAGTCCAAAAAAAAAAGGACTAAAAACAAGTGCTAAAATTGCTCGTTAAAACTCAAAAGTTACAAATTTAATAATTAGAAATTAGCACTAGAAATACACATATATCTAAAAAAATAAAATTAAAGTACAATACAAAATTAAAATAAAACAATAATTTAGTGATAATTTTAATAATAATATTAAATAATTTAATTATTGAAAAAAAAATAACTAAATAAAGGAAATACTATTAATTTGATGTAAAATTTGGCGGAATCATTAAAGACGTTATTGAAATTGGTGTGAAAATTGCACAAATTTGGTGTAAATGGTGTAATTTTTACACCAAATTGATTCAAACCATTAAAGATGCCCCAAGTCTACCACCTATATAGTAGCATTGCGACTTTAAGTCCTTAACTGATGGAGCTATCTTCACGACCAAGGCCGGCTTCGAGAATTTCGAGGCCCTAAACAACTAATTACTACGAGGACCTTATGTTTTGATATTTCTTTTGTAAGTGTTATACTAGATTTTAATTTTCCAGTAACTGTTTTTGATAGCATCACGATGCTCCAAGTTAATGCTAAATATTATATCTCACAGAATAATTATAGCATCATACATGAACAGGCAAAAAATAAGTGCAAATACATCTTTTAAAAGATTAATTCGAAAGTTTTCGATTCACAATTTCTTTCAAGTATCTTAAATTTTCCTAAACGAACAAGACAACACAAACCTCGAATACAAACGGACTAAATTTTTCTTATCTAAAGTCCATTATTTTCTCAAGTTTTAATTGATTTGGAGCCAATAATACCATTTTCAAATTTTTTTTTAGACTTTTTCAACCCAAAACCAAAAGTTCACAAATTATGAAGATTCGTGAAAAAAAGAAATTACTGAAAAAAATAAGCACACAATATAAAATTTTACCTTGGCGTAGTTTTCTTAGGCCCTGTTTGATTGATGTTATTTTCCGTAAAATTAAGAAAATATTTTCCACTTTCCAACTTTTTGGATGTTTGATAGGAGAAGTTTCCCACCTTTTAGGTGGGTTTTGATTTTGCAGGTTTTTTTTTTTTGGACAATTGAAAGAAATTCTAGATACAATGGTAAAAAGAAATTATCACATTTATTGACAAGTTCCATGCAAAACAAAGCCAAACAAATTGTATTCGGTATGTTATTTCATTTTTTTTTTAATTTTTGACAATTGGAACAAATGCTAGATCCAATGGTAAAAAAAATTATCACTTTAATTTACAATTTTCATGAAAAATAAAGTCAAACGGACATCAAACTTTCAACATTTTTTAGGTGAAAAATTATATCAATCAAACACAATTAATTACAATTTCCAGTAAAACAATTTCTAGGTAATTTAATTATCTGAAGTTCATTTTCTTTCCACCCATTTTCCACATTTGCAATCAAAAGGAACCTTAGATTTTTGGAAGCCTTTAATCTGAATATAGAGTTTCTTGTGTGAATAATGGACCCGATCTAGTTTCTCTAAAGCGACAATAAATGCAACAATAGTGTGAGAATTAATAGATTTTCTAGTGGAGATTACGAGAGAAATCGGTAACACTGCCTCTTCTGTCATGTTCATGTAATCTGAAGAAAACGAAAGATTTTTTAGGAGATTTGGCGGGTTTTAAATTGGGGAGAGTTTTGGGCTGGATTTGTATGAGGCCCCTTAGAATGTTGAGACCCTAGGCAGTGGTCTAGTTCGCTTTGGGCCAGGGTCGGCCCTGTTCACAACTAACTCTACTCGATAGTTGTAGTCACCACCAATTGCGACTGCCTTTACGACCATCATCTTTTTCAAATTGCAAGCACCACCACAACGTAGTCAATTATCACCACCACCGCTATCTTCCCCCAAAATGACAAGCACCACCCCACCATCAACCGTGTACAAACCACAACAATTTTAAGAGAATCCGCGACTCTAAGCATTGCCATGTTGTTACGAGAATATGAGAATTTGCCCGTAACTATGGCCCAACCACCACCGGCTTTACAAATTTTGCAAGATATTAGGCAAACTAAAAGATATTGCAAACAAAACAAATGGCACTCCAATTGACCGCATTGTTGCTTTTAATATTGCAACAATTTTACAAACCAAAAAGGAAAGAGTAATGCTATTCATCTCCATTGGGGTTACAACCCCTGTCTAGGTGGCTTTTAGAGCCATCTAGACTGTAGTTGTGATCCCATTGGGACTACATAACATTACTCAAAAAGAAAACTTCAAAATAAACTCACACAAATTGGTGGTTAAGTGATGCAAACAACATATGGAATTATCAATAATTTCGACATTTTTTTAATTTTAGTAATATTTGATAGTTTTAGATATATTTTTTTTCCTTTGATCAAAGTTTTGGTTATGATAGTTTTTCAATTAATAGCGGTATTTTGGGTCTAGGGTTCTTGAGGCCATGGTGATTCAGAAGGGTACAATAATCTG
>CAIGRQ010078350.1:0-11835 GCA_903798375.1 Fraxinus sp. D2006-0159
CAATCAAACGGACCCTTACTGTAATTTATTCACCACTGTAGGTCGCCGATGCATCAAGCTAGGGTGAGAAGCAAAATGATTTTTGCAAGCTCCAAGGAGAGGTTCAAGAGAGAGCTCGATGGTATCCAGGTAGAGTTGCAAGCAACTAACCCTACAGAGATGGGACTTGATGTCTTTATAAGTCGAGCTGGTGCAACTTGAATCGGCTTTGTGTCGAATGGTTTATCTTTACTATCAGGTTCAACTATTTAAATGTTACTACCTCCGTCCATAAACATAGGTTTGTTTTTATTTTCACACAAATTAAGAAAATGTAATTAATATAATTAAAAATATAATTTCTTTCTTATATTTTTTATAATATACCCCTACATTAAATAATAGTTTAAATAGAATTAGTATTTATATTTGTTGCATATTAGAAAATTCAAATATATATACTTTCAATAAGAAAAGTGGTCTATAATTTGAAATTGACGAAAAAGGAAACAAGTCTATCTTTACAGGCGGAGATAATAATAGTTTATACATTGGCTTGTGAACCATCCTTCTCTCATGTCAGTCGTGCAAGATTTTTATTGGCTATGACAATATACTATACATNATATACTTTCAATAAGAAAAGTGGTCTATAATTTGAAATTGACGAAAAAGGAAACAAGTCTATCTTTACAGGCGGAGATAATAATAGTTTATACATTGGCTTGTGAACCATCCTTCTCTCATGTCAGTCGTGCAAGATTTTTATTGGCTATGACAATATACTATACATTTTTTAATGGCAATAGATTTTTTTTTTCTTTCTTTTTATGTGTTTTTTTGTAGGAAATATTTTCCATTATATGAAATGGCAAAATCTTATATCGATAGTGTACGAAAAATGCGCAAAATATCCTTAGTCAATGAAACTTTAGTGTAGTGTATATAAAATAATTTATAATATAGAAAAAAAAAAATGACAAATTGATTAAAAAAAAAAAAAAATCTTAGTCATGGCTTTATACGTAGTTAAAAAAAAAAAAAAAACAAATTGATTAAAAAAAAAAAAAAAGATGATGAGCAAACACGGATCATCGTGTAAGATATATGGCTTATTTATGAAGATAAGTAACTTTTGTTAAGAACAAAATAAAAGAAGGCATATAATTCATTCAAGGACGTGTATGTGCTACACGGTTGCCATTTCTAGGAATAAAATGTCAAGTAACCGTTGAGATATGTGCCCATTAATAAATGAGTTATAAACATTCGATAACATTTAATGATATTTATGAAATTATTTTAATATCTTTTGGATGCATGATTAGATATTTTATAAATATCAAAAATCTTTTAATTATTTATATGTAACTTTAAATATTGTACATAAGTGTTATGTATACGAGGATAATATTTAAAATGAAATAATCTAAATTCGTCCGTAATTTAAAATTAAAGTAGGGATCTTTAATTATAATCAATAGTGCGGTTCATTACATTCTAAATGAAATAATCTTATTCGGATTGTTGATAATGTGACTATTGGAATGAAAACGCAATATATAAAATTTGATTACATAGGACTGGAACGCGATTAATTATGAATCTCTAAAAAAATTCATTTTCACGAAGAGTATTCAATTTTGATCAATGATGATCATATATGGATCGATCTTAATTCTGAGTAATTAATGGACTCATATTTATTAAGTTGAGTTTTTTGATGTGTCGGATAATGACGCAAGATAGTAGTGTCAAATTCTTGATACGTTGAAAATAAAGCGAGATAAATAGTCGAGAACATTAATATACAAGAAGAGATAGATATATAGTTCTCATTAGTGTTGATTTGGGACTTGAATCATAAGAACACTCAATTTTATGATTAGATCATTAAATATATTATTCATTAGAGGGTCGATGTGACTTACGAAGATATAATTAAAGAGGTTTATGAATAAATACTAACTTTAATTACGATTGTTTATGTGGGGATTAATCTATGTAAAATGACTAAATTAATGGACAATTCAAATCTCTTGAAAACAATTTGTTTTATAATTTTAAGATTGCAATTCCAAATTTTTAGTAGAATAATTTGGAATTAATAATTTTGACGTATTAATTAATTGTCATCATTATTGGATCTCAAAATTATAACGTCCACAGTTCATCTCGTCGACTCCGTTAAAATTATATGAACATTATTTTAGTTGGGCTGAATCAATTAATTTAGAGTTATGAATTTTGAACTGATTTTCACACTTTAATTAATTGAATTAATTTTATTTTAAATAATATTATTATTATTTAAGTAATTTGAAATTAATTGAACACTATGTCCATTTAAATTCAATCACACGTAGATAAGGATAAATAATTAAAAGTTGACTATTTTAAATTAATTTTGAATTGTTGAAAATTTAGTTATCTGATAAGAGGATATGGGAGAGAAAAGTTTTCTCCTAGTAAAGTGGTGCCACCTCATCCTAGTATTGGGGTTGGTTTTGATTTTTTTAGTTAAATTTTTAATTAAAGAATTAAAATGAAGTTATATTTATAGATACTCAGAAGTATGATAGAGATTTGCGTGGAATACTTTTATAAGGGTTCTTTCTTTTCTTCTCACAATAAACAATAAAGTGGAGCTTCTAGGAGTTCGACAGTTACAGAGGAGAAGTTCGAGATTTATAAAAAAAAAAAAGTTGAATCCCAACCTTGAGGGCTCCCCACCGGCCCGCCTCTCCCCTTCCCTTCCCTCTCCTAGAGTATCGTGGAGGAGGTAAATCGCGGGATGTGCTTCAATAGGTCAAGGTACAAGAGCTGTCATACTGGTGCCTACAAAGAGTTAAATTTCAAACCTTGTTAGAGGCAGAAATCGAACCCTCACACTGTGACTGTCAGCTCAGCTGAGACAAAGTTCGAGATTTATATCCTGGACGGTCGACGGTATAATTCTCCTATCTTTAGCTTATTTCTTTCTTTTTAAAAATGGTTTCCAAAACCTATAGTGCCATCATCAAATTCAGAACTAAGAGCTAGCGTATCAACTCGAGTCGAAGCAATTGCCATATGGTTAACATAAAACTTAAATTAATGGAAGATGAAAGGAAAGGAAAATGAAATGGAAAAGGACTGTAAAAAGGAAAACTTGGGGTTTGGGTACCCAAAGCAAAATTATCGTAGACATAATATTATCACATCACTGTCTATATATTTGGTAACGTCGGTCAGCGCGTTGACTAATCGACCATCATTACGTAATCATCCAACAACACTTCCACCATCTCAACTTTTATAATTCTGTATATATTAATCAATTATGAATAATTTCAGCTCTGTGATTTCCTATTTCAATGCATGAATCCCGTTTCGCATTAATTGAATATAGGTCATGAGTGCGAAACTATTCCAGCTCTATTGGAGTGTTCGGTTTTAATTTGGATGCAATTTTTATTGAGGAAAAGCGATTTTCGATTACCTTGCGGTTCTGTTTAATGATGCAATTGATCAGGATATGATCTTATGAAAGGTGAGTGCTTTTTTTTTTTCTGATTCAGTTTCTGATCAAATTTTATTGAGTTTTTGGGTTTTTTGATATTTGTGTGTGTAATTTGGAATAATTTCTAGTTTTTGATGTTGTATATTTGTGTTGCTAAAGATGATATGATGATGATGATGATGATGATGACTGGTATTTATTACCTTTAATGGGGGTTTCTATATTGGACAATTCACTGTAAAAATGTTATGAACCGAGAAGAATGGACACAACGACACATGATTTTCAAAAATGTATGTAACATATGGAGGGCAGGGACACGCTACCACAGCTTCATAGATTATGAAGTTTATTTGTTTTTAGTGTTCACTGCATATCTAACCCTTCAAGATTTTCCACTTTCCTCTACGAAATCCAGCTTCAATGTTATCGGTGAAGGTGTTTCTAATTTCTCATTCTAGGAGTAGCTCTCCAAGGAAGATAAAATTTTGAGTCTTTGACCGTCTATAGGATGAACAGAATGTTCTTCTCTAATGTTGAGATCATTTTTCTTATGCAATAATTTGTTTCCGATCCGAAGTTAGACATCAATTTCATTGTTGTTTTGGGTTGTTTTCTTTTAATGCATTTCAAAAATCCCAATCGAAAACAGTTATCATTTGTCAGGTTTGCAGCTTGAAAACTACCTTTTAAAAGTGACACTGTGAAATTTATATCTCTAGTTGGCGTTTCGATGTCAAATTTGTTCTTAATATGAACTATACCATGTGTGGCGGCATCCTTTATTGCATTTATTGTTATTCTAATTAATATATATTCAACATCAGGTGTTATGTGAACAAATAGGACTTAGTGTCCAGTCATGATCTTGGAGTTGTGATTTCATTCGAGCTCTTGACCATATTCTGGGTGCCTTTTGTCTTTTTCTGTGAGCTCTATTTGTTTTCTTGAAGATGTACATTTGATTTAATGCATCAGACAATGTAGTTGTCCCTCTCCTAGCCTTTTTGCACTCCTTCCAACTTATTCTCATAAATAGGTTTATTTGAATTAGTGTCGTATACTTTGAGAGCAGTTAATTCATTTGTGCAGTTCCCAAGTTTCAGGAGAGTAAATTTCTGAATTCCTGTTAAAGAGATGGAAACAAAACCACAAGTAGAAAGTGTAATCGCTCGTCTGATGAGTCTTGATGAGCAGCAACCTCTGCATCCTATCCATAAACAACAAAGTGTGCTCTCTGAGAACTACCTTCTCAAGACGGCTTCCATAGGTTTACGAGAGGGAAGCTCATTCTCTATTGGCAACTCACGTAGAGTAAGTAGTGGACGGCTGAAGGGAATCAAGGATACCTCTGAACTTCAGATATCAAAAGATCAACATGATAGTCAGTCAGTTAATGATAAACGTGCAAACTTAAGTACAAAAAAGTTACAAACGGAAGTCTTCAAGTTATCGGCTGGACCAAGAAGCAAAAATGGAGAAATATTCAGCAAGAAAAGCAAGTGGCATGCTCCAGAAAATGTCTTCAAATCTGTCCAGAAAGTTGAGAATAATTCTCTCGCAAGTCACTGTGGAGAGCTCGGTCTAGATCACTTGAATGATTTTTTGAAATCTCAATTGGAGATCCTTGACAGGTCTTATCATTCTTCAACAAGGATTTCTGAATTGAAATCGAATTCCACTATAAATAAAACTGATTTTAGACATAGAAGGTCTTATCTACATCCTAGACCAGGATACGGAGATCATGGGGAGTCCTTAAAAGCAGAAAACGAAAAACTCCATAATGGGGTAATATATGAAGAGCTAGTATCCAATGACATGGAATCTCCCATTCACAGTTTTAGCGCTTGTAAAGGAACTATGAATACAAGTTTACAACCTTCTGAGTTTAAAGTTATGAGTGAGACCATTTCAAATGCCCTGCATTTAAGGCAAGATAGCTTAGGATCTAGAGGCTCAAGGGGTTATGAGAAAATCCAGCCCTCTCTTAGTGTGGATTTATGCTATGATTGCACTATATCACGAAATGCTATGACTTCTGAGTTATCTAGCTGCAGTTTCTCTTGCTTAGGTTTAAACAATAATAACCCTGAAGCATACGGCAAAGGTTTTCAAGATAAAATAGAAAACAGTTCCGAGAAGGAAAATAGGTGTGGAGATATTGAGCATGTGCCCAGAGTTTTAAAGCTATCTTGCGGTCACGTTGCCTCTGGAAGTACATTTGAGACTAAATTAGCAAACGCTGGGATTTCTTCTAGAATCATTGTGGACGAGAATTCTGAACAAAATCCAGGCATCTTTCCAGTGATTGATGCACATTATTATGATGTTTGTGAAGCTTTCACTCAACAGGTGTGTTCTCTTTTCTAAGATTATTGTTTAACTGGATATTTTTGTCGCAATATCTTGAAAAATCTTGAATGGAAAAAGCTTATCTTCTGCATCTTATCCATTTTTCCTCTGCCATTCTTCTCCAAATTCATTTGTGGAGTAAGTTTCTTATGCCAGCCCAAGTATATTATTTTTCTGGGCATTATTATGTGCTTACTGTTATAAAGAATTATGGATAAAGCGACTCTTGATTTTATATCAAGGCACTATAGGTGGTGATATTCAATTTGTTGATGTCCATAATTAAAGCCCAACAGCATGACGAACGTTGTTGGCATCATGTTCTTTTGGAATGAAAACTTTCTATTTCAGGTTGCTCTATATATCATAGATTTTGCCCATGATACTTTTGTTCATAATCTTTGTACAGAATTTACCCTGTTCTCTGTTTGCCTCTCTCATACAGCATTCTTTATTTAAGTGATAAATTTTATGACTTGTATGGATATTAGCATCATAAACATATTTTCTTCCTTAATGCTTTATTTTAACTTTTCATTTTATATGTTCCATGTCTGTCCATTGCTCATGCTTGAATTCTGTTGCAGGAATTGTCAAATGAATTTTCTGAGGAAGAGTTCCATACGACTTTGAAAGGCATAAATCAGTATAGCCCTGATTCGGTTCTTAGTCCACATGAAATAGAGAATTCTTCTACATCGGAATGCTTTGAGAGTGTAGCTACTGATTTTGACAGTAAGTGAATTGAACCTTCTGTTAACGTTACAAAACTTCAAGTTGAATTAAGATCTAAGCTTTTCATGACTTCCTAGGTCTTTTCGAGTCCAAAGAAACTCACTCCGGAGGTTCTGGGATGGTTGTATCAAATGAGGATATGAAGAAAGAGTCTGATGATCTCTCTCAAGATGGCGGAATTCTCCAGTGGTCATTTGGATATGAAGAAAGTCGGGACTTCTCTTACCTGCTCGATGTTTTAGACGCGGCAGACTTTGATCGTGTGGATTTAATCGACTTTTCTAAGACATTTAATTCACAGGAATACCCAGTAAGACCCTTGATGTTCGAGTCATTAGAGAAAAAGTATAGTAAGCAGACATTATGGAGAAAGTCTGAGAGGAAGCTTCTGTTTGATCGTATAAATTCCGGGTTGAAAGAGATTATTACTATTCCATTTAATGATTTCGACAAGTACACAACGCCTGTAAGAAGAAGGTTGAGTACGACATTAAACCGAGATGAGGTCGAAGAAGAATTGTGGCAATATCTAATTAGCCGGGAAAAGGTAAAGAACGAAGACTTGTCAGAAAAGGTTCTAGGGAAAGAAATGAAATGGTTTGAGTTGGAGGAAAATGTTAATATCATTGTTAGAGAATTAGAGAGTTTCTTGTTTGATGAACTTGCAATAGAGTTAGTGTGCAGAGATGATGAATGAGCTTTTCCATTTTTTCTGAATTATTTGGTGTCATTCATGTAATATGTCTGAACAACAATTTTGGCAAAGCAATTATACTTTGCCTAGGTTCAATTTTTTTTTAGAGAAATATGAATTTTGAATTGGCCACATGCTTCCTTTCTCGCTATCCTTTGTCTCAATTTTATCTATACTTTTGTGTCCCTCGAAATCGGTGACCGAGTCAAACATTCTTTATTGTGGAATCAAAAATCAAGGATCTGTTCTCCTTACCATTTTCAAGCCGATTTCTGTTTTCGATTTTTCAAAACAGTGAAAACGCACTCTCTTCCCTATTTTCAAAAATGCATTTTTGAAAGCAAGTTAAAAATTTAAGCCAAAATTTTCAAATGCGTTTTGGTTGTTTTCAAAACAATTTTTCAAAATACCAAAAAGAACACGTTTTCTACAATCTCAAAATGGAGACTCAAAATACAAAATTCAAAATGAATTCAAAATTTAAAACACAAAACTGAAATATAAAAAGAATAACCCCTAAGTTTTTTCGAACATCTTTTTCTCATGAACATTCATTTCACCAATTTTTTGCTCCTCACTTGAAGATGGAGATTCGTGTTTAAAATAAATTTTCATAATTGTTTGACATTAAATTCAACAAATAAAATAATGCAAATATATTCCAAATAATAATTTCAACCATAAAAACACAATTAATTTTAATAAGAAATAACAAAGTCCCAATATTTCATTAAATCACAATAGAAAACAACCAATTCCATAAAAAAAAATTAAAAAAATCCAACAACGAATTTCAATAATACATAAAATTTAAAACCTTCAAGTTAGGACAATCCATTGTATACTTTAGAAATTAGATCGAAGTAGAAACTTGACATTGGCACAAATGTCTTCATCAAAAACATAATTTAATGAAATTACATATTTACCATATGAATTTCAATGTTATTGGATAAACATATTCAAATATATACATCTAGATAGAGAACTAATAGAAGACCTAATAATAAATAGGTGATAGATTTCAATTACAAATATAATAAATCAACAATCATAACAATATTATAGTGCTTTTAAATCCAATTCATTACATACAAATCCAATTATTTAAGTATTTTCTTCTTCAACGCTTGATCAATCCTATAAATCATTTGCCAAGAGTCCCTTAAACACCAATTAAATCCTAGAAATGGCAAATATCGTTTGATGACAACGATATCATGTTTGAACATTTCTACCATATTTAACGTTCTTCATGATTCTTTCTTTTTATTATCTTCTCCATTCTCTTGAAAGATAATATTCCAACACCTTAACCATAGAGAACATGTCGCGCAAAATGTTGGTCGTCTTGGGCTAGTTTACGCTTTAGGAACGCAACGTACGGGGCTCTGAAACTCGTGGAAATCCCAAAACCATTTGATTTGTTGTGGGATCAAAAATTGACTTGAGTTAAATGCTATTTTTGTCTAGATATCACTTGATATATACAGAATTAGCCTCTGTGTGACATAAATAATTAGTACATTCTAAGCACAAATTTACATTTTTTATGTCTTTCTTCTTTACTTCTTTATTAATATGTTAGACATTAGATAGACTTATGTACTAAGAACTCGAATTGCTGTAATGAAATTTTTTACCTAATGTGCACATCAAAGGTTTATTGATTTATTTGTTTATGACATCATCTGTACCCTTTAATTTTCATCAATCTAGAGAAAATTCATTATTTTAGGTGTATTTTGACAAGAGTGAGTGTACCATAAAGTTTGTCATTCATATCGACTTATTCCCCTTCCATTTTGTCTCTTACGAAATTAGCAGGACATTTCAAATGTATATTTCCCATGCTAGATTGGATGATACAAAGATTTATTTTAAATTTTTTTCTTCTTTAATCTCACTAATTCATCTTTAAAGTTTGTTAAAATTGTACATAAACAAAGTTGTGACGAATAGGAATATATTTTACTATAATTAGAAGTTACAAAGAATTATAGCCAAAAAAAAAACCCTGTTGCTTTTTACAAGATTGAAATGCTACATAAGCATGAGCAGCATATAGTTGAAAATTCAGCAAGTCTTGTGGAGAATCTCCGAGGTTGAAGCAGCTCAAGTTTTGAGCAAAATGTCATTACCGCGCTTTTGCTCTATTTCCAGTCTTGAATTCCTAGCAGCAATTCTATCATCGAGCCAATTAATGATATCTGAGAACACTATTTCGATATTCTCAGGCAACTCCCCGTAGGTCAGAGAATGCCACATTCCTGGATACAACTTGAAGGTCTTGTCTGTGCTTGAAGCTGATTCGTACAGAAGTTTGCTAACAGACGGGTCTGTGACTTTATCATCTCCTCCATGAACAATCAAGAATGGAAGTGAAACCTCTTTAAGTCTCGTCTCTAAATCCATGCTGACTCTTAAGAGTTGGTTGCCAGTAAGTAGACGAGGCTTTCCCTTGTAACAATACGGGTTTGATCTAATCTGTCAATTTTTAGAGAAAAAATCATTTTCAATTATTTACAACTTATAAATTACTTTTGTGAGAGAGAGAGAGAGAGAGAGAGAGAGAGTTTACCTCATCCCTTATATGTGGAACCCTAAAGGCAATGTCGATAATATCTGGAGTGGGAATAATTTTCCATGTTGGAATGACGCAAGAGAGCCTGCTGAAAACGTTCACAATCACTGGATGTGGGCGTATATTGTCAGCAATCTGTATAGAAAATTAGGAAATTCTAATTATTTAAACACTCTTAGCGCAGCCCAAAAATCAACCATGGACAGATTGACAAAGTTGACATTTCAAAAAAATATTTTTTATTATTTTGAATCGTGATTTCACAACTCCTTTACAAAGTTATTATTGCTTCAGCCCTCCTAGGCCCCGTTTGGCCACCATTATCTGATGTTATAATTTTTGAAATATTTTTTTTATTAAGAGTATGTGATTGAAAAAGAAAAAAAAAATTGATTTATGTGCAATATTATTTTATTGCAGAATGCATGATTAAAAAGAAAATAGAAAAAAAAAATGTATTATAAATTAATGTGAACCAAACTGGAGCTAGTTTTTTTGTTATTTATCAAAGTAACTGTCAAATGAATTTTATCGCATCCCTATAAGACATTGTCGTTATGATTATCAAGGAGTTCTAAATTTAATTATGAAAATTTTAATACATGGTATCGATCATTGAGACTCATGATCTAAACATGTCGTAAATATAATAATATGGGTTCTAGATAAACTAAAAATCTGATTAAAATTAAAATTAATAATTAATTTTAACCATCGAATATGACTAAACACTGTAATAAACAAAAGTGAACTCACCTTACACATGGGCGCAACAAGGACGGCCCCGTCCCAATAATTTGGCTTCTTCCTGTGTAAAAGGAGTAGGACTGCCCCTCCCATCGATTCTCCCATTAAAATCCTCGTCTTCTTCATATTTCCTTTCTTTTCTGCATATATATAATTAATTCCACAGTCAGCCTGCAAATCCTCTCGATTCTAATAGACGTTAGACTAAACACAATTAAAGCAGAGATACCATAAAGTATGAATATATCAAGATATCACGATCGAAGGAGTTAAAAACTTACCACAAATGCTGGTAAAATGATCAGAACAGTCATCAACAAGATCCTCAAAGTTAGGAATATAACCAAGAAGCCCAGATGACTTTCCATGGCCTTCATAGTCCATTCCATAAACTCCATAACCAGCCTTTGCAAGTCTAGTTCCACACCCTATTCCAATCAAACCACACCCTATCAATTTCAATATATCTTTCCACGAAATCATGGCTCGATTGGTAAGTTGAATTGACAGTATTAAAAAAAAAGGTTAAAATCTTTGTTTATTGTTAACCTTTCATTGATATGGTGCTTTCCATGGCATATCCGTGGCACAAGAAGATTAAAGCTTTTGGTTCGCAATGCACAGGCAACCATCTGCATGTGAAAAGTTTCATTCCTCTTGAATTCAATATGTATTCCTGAAAAATAATTATAATTCATATAATTAGACTTTGAAATAGGTGATAATCAATAAAACGCGAAAAACGAAAAAAGAAAATTAGGGTTTACCTCTTCATATCGAACGCTGCTCTTGTCATTAGTCGTCTCCTGTTATTATCAAGAAGACATGTTATCGAAGTAATTATGAACAACAAGTCATAAAGAATGAAGAAAATAAACACATACATACCATGATGATGGATGAAAGGAGGGATTCACTAATAAATTTATATATCAAGATTTGAGAAAATAAGAAAGAGTTTGAGAGAGAGAAAAGAATGGAATGGAATGGAATTGGATATGAGAATGAACCAGTATTTATATGAATGGGAATCGGGGGAAAGAAGCGTGTGGGTCACTTAATTTAGTGCTTTTGGCTGTGGGGTTGTGTTAACAGCTAAATGTTATAATAAATCTGCAGTCTAAGTTGAGTCTAACCACGAATTATAATCAAAATTTTGATTTAAATCGGAGTCAACAATTAATTTCAACAGCATATGTCACGCGTCCTATAAATTTTCAACCACACATTTTGTCAACT
>CAIGRQ010078406.1:0-19473 GCA_903798375.1 Fraxinus sp. D2006-0159
AGCGAAATGTTACATTTGAAAAAGACATATTTCATGTAAATTTTAAGATGCAAAACTACATGGTGTATGATTTTTTGTGGATGTAAATAGTTTTATTGTAAAATTTTTTCCAACTTCTTTGCAAATTCGATAGTGCCCTCCTAACTTTGAAGTCTATCGACATGTCCTCCTTGCCCCATGTATATGAGCCACTAATCAACTATTATGACTCTCTAAATTAGCATTACTATTTAATTATTTCTTGGTTTTTGGTGACGTAGCATTAAATCATATGTTTATTTCCAATGGCAGTGCTACATGTACCATTTTGGTTACATGTAGCTTTACTCGGGCCCACGCTTCCCCCTCATAATGGGGGGCCCGATGATTATTTTATTCACCTCAGGCTCCCCACATTGTGAGAGGGGTGGTGGGGTCGAGTAATTCAAAGAGTAATCCAAAAGGGTCAAGTAGGTTAATTCTTATTTCCAATCCTCCATCGCCCAACTACACAGAGACGACGCAAACCTGACTCCATGCAATATCCCATGTTTTGTGTATTGAACATCTGGCTCCCAAATCCTACGCCTCCACAGAGGTTGACACGTAAACTCATGCACAGAATCCAGTGTACAACTCTTTATCTTTGCTTTGTTGGCCAGTTCTAATCCTCAAGATCCAAGCGGCAATATGCAAACAACTCCATCTCCATTGCTTTCATTTTTTAACCTAATTTTTAAATCTTGAGGAGATTATTCACAAGTTCTCTGTCGTAATTAATTTGTCTCAATTTTTTTCAAAATTATTTTCAACCACGTATTGAAAAAGGATCACAACTTTATCTACTTTTCAACAGTATATTTTATCAAAATTTGTTAAAAAATTGATTTCTAATCAAACCAATACACAGTTGAGCACAAACAATGTTATTTTCTATAAAAGAAAGAACTTATCTCACTAGCATCACACCTTTTTGGATTAAAATTGAATTTTTAGTAAATTTTGATAAAAAATAATTAGGTATGTGGTTGAAAAATTGATAAAAAAAAAAATTGAGTACTATGAAATTTGTTGTTGAAAATGAATTTTAAGAAATAGAAGCCGAACGTGGTACTTTTATTATCCAATCTTTTATTATTTAAACTAAATCAAAACATAATCTCAAAAGTAAAGTAGATAAAAGTAGTTATGAATATAGTTTATTATTTATAATCTCAAAAGATATTTCGAAATTATTTCAATCACGTATATATTCAATAAAATTCATATCTTTTTCTAATTTTTTACTCACATATTATTTTTTCAAAAAATCATTTTTAAACCAAAAAATTTGATTTGCTTTAAACTGAGCCCTGTTTGTTACCCATTTTAATGAGTTTTTTTTTTTTTTTTGAAAAAATGAATTTTAAAATAATGATTTTTAAGAGGAGGCGTGGTTAAAATATACAGAAACCACGGATATACCCAGATGTTATCTGTTTCATACAATTTCTTACAGGTTTGTTCAAAGTAAAGAGCTGTAGATAGAATCTTGAAGTTGAAGGATAAAAGGGCGGCTGATTGACAGTCCATGCTTCTTTCATTGCCACCTGTCACGTTGCACATTGCCATATATCACACTTGTCCTCCCATCTCCCTGCTATAAAATCTAAACACTCAGTCAGCATTCACAAAATACTTGGAATCCTTCCCAACAAATCAATATAAATTTCCTCTCGTGTTTGATCCTGTTAAAAAAATTCATACACCATGGAAAGTGCAGAGAGTCTTCGACTGGATTTACGAATTGGAACCGGAAAGGAACAAAAGGGGGAGGCCAAAATAGCCATAAAAAAATCCACAGTCCGGCGTTCGAGAAAAGGGTGCATGAGAGGCAAAGGCGGTCCTGATAATGCCTTATGCACTTACAGAGGCGTACGGCAAAGGACATGGGGCAAATGGGTGGCCGAAATCCGGGAACCAAATCGCGGTGCAAGGGTTTGGCTCGGCACCTTCAAAACTTCACTGGAGGCAGCGCGTGCTTATGATGATGCAGCCAAAAGGATGTATGGGAGTTGCGCCAAACTCAATTTGCCTGACGATCATGTACACCAGTTTTCTTCACCTTCGCCAAGTAATTTCACTCTCTGTGATTTTTCTGTGCCGGATTATTACGAAAATGTGAATGAAAATGAGAATTCAGTACTGGATGAAGCTTGCATATTTAGAGATATTAATGGGGAGTATGTGCCGTGGGATACTCCGGCGCCAACCTTGCTTGATGAGAAACAAAATCTGAATTGGCCGGAATTTCCTGTTGAGAATGATTTTCACTGCTCCTGTGGCGGAGATTTCAATTCTCGTTGGGACGAATGTCAAGTTCCAGGGACCCACAAAATCTCGACTATGGTATGCAATTCTCAAAAATACTGTTAATTTTGATTTCTTGGCTTTTTTAGTAATTTTATTGACCTCGGGTTTTTTTATTTTTTTTTTGGATGCAGGCTTCTTCAAGTCCATAATGTAAAAGGGTTTGCCACAGCTGTTAGGGTTTTTAACTTTTATAAGCTTTTTGGTTTTTACTTTTTAATGTTTTCCTCAGTCCCTTGTTCGTGGAGAGAGAGAGAGATGTAAATATGGTTAAAGACTTAAAGGTTGAAGATTTGCCAATAGTTTGTGCATGGTTCCTATAAGTTATAAGTTACGAAGGATTACTGTGTAACGTTTTACAAGACTATTTGAATATTATCAAACACTATTTTTATAGAGTGTTTTATGTAGATTAAAATCAGATTTTAAGTGTATTGTGATAGAAATTTTTGAAATCTGTAGTTGAAAAGATGTGAGACCCATGAAAGATATGGTTGATATTGATTGTTTGACTTTGACTCAAATTAAAATCAAATTAAAATCTGGCCCAAACGGGCCTTTAACTTTTGTGTGGTAAAATCATAAATGATTAATGTTCTTGTATTTTATATATCATCGCTTTGACAAATCGCTTAATTCTATTTATAGGTTCTACGCAAGAGCTCTCAATATGATATCTTTTGTTTCTTTCTTCATATTATTTGGATTTTTTATATAATGATCTAGGATCATGACGTAAGTCCTTGTTTACGTACTTCATTTTTTTGTACAAAATGTAGGTAAGGTGCATACATTTTCTATCTATCAAGGCTGATTTCAATTATAGTGTCCTTATATAATAACACAAATTTTATATTCATTCTTTTTGGTGAAGAACGTCTTAGCTTGACTTTAGTTTTGTGGTCTCAAAAATTTTGTTGCTCTCAGTTTCTTATCACTGATGCTTATTTTGTCCTATAATAATTTAATATTTTGAAAGTTTTATTTGTAATTTAATAGAAGAAGAAATAAAATTATATTAACTCGACTAGAAGCTCAATAATTTAATAAAATAATTCGATTTTTTTACAATAATTTCCACTAGACTAGAGGGAAGACATAAGGAAACTTTTTAATTCTGTGAGATATTGTACTTATAAATAGAAAAAGAAAATGATTTATTTTCAAGAAGACAAGTTTATTTACGTGGGATTAGTTGAGTTTTCAAGAAAGTGAAAATTGATAATGTGAACATTAAATTCGCACGATAATTTCGTGTGATTTAAAGTTGGAGGGTAAAATCATTAAAATAACAAATTTCCATCTTTAAGTCACATGAAAATCGTGTGTGATTTTAATATTTACATATTTTTATCATGTGGGGATCTAGATTTTCAAATTTAAAAAGGTTAAAGGACCAAATGAGAAGTTTTAAAATCTTTATAAACTGCGCTCTAGCCTTGTTAAAGTGTCACTCGGAATGTTGATATGAAAATGGTTCAATATATTTCAAATGAGAGAGGTGTAAAATAAGTAAAGCTAGCAACTAATGATATAACCGTGCAATAACTTTGGCAGTTAAAAAAAATGAACGAAATAAAATGATAATGGTCGAGGCAAGAGTTCGACTCTTTCTCTTTAAGACAATATTAATGCCCTCCACTGGTGCGGTCTTCCGGTACTCATCTCCCAAGACACAATGACCTCGACATGTAATATTAGCACTTCAAATAATAAGACCCGATGAATCTACTAATATTTTTATCTCTAAAATTGGAGGACTAAAAAACACGAAAATAATATTCAGTATTGAAATGCACAACATGGAATAATGTAGGATAGAAGGATTATATTCTATAAGAGAGAAAATCCAAAAAGATTTTGAAATGAACAAAATCTGGGGTATGGGGACCTTTATATAGAAGTTGAGAAATTGTGTATTCAACAAGTACAACCCGTTTGGACAAGCAGTTTAACTGTCACCGCAAATTTTTAGAAGACACCACGTGTCACATACAAAAATTTCGGGGAAAAATAAATAATTATATTATTATTGTAAATAATATAATTCAAATATTATTTCACCAAAAAATATATAACAACTTGGCCCAAACCCAAGCCCAAGCTCACGACCAATACCGAGCCGGCTGGTCGGACGGCGTTGCCTCTTGTGGGCTTTGACATGTCCTCTTCAAAGATTATTGGTACTCCTTGAAGTCCAAACCCAAGTCCCAAACCTGAGCCTATAAAGTGGTTTTAGTTTTTCTAGTTTTCATACGTGGGATTGTCATTTTTCAAATTTTCGCCAATTTTTATTTTCAATTTATTTCAATTTGAAGTGATCATCTTCTGACATTAATTTTTCATTCACCCTAATTTGATTTTGAGAAAATAAATACATTATATTAATCTACTCGTAGAGTAAAACACACTTGGCTAAATAAATTTTTTATTCAACTAACGGGACCCATTAAAATTATTGATCAAAAGTTGGTCAAACCAATTAATTAAAACCAATTTTTCCAACAACATTTAAGTAACTTTATAGTCCCCCAAACATTTTGGATTTTTCCTTCAAACAAAAAGGTTACTATTTTCAAAATTAACTCTTATACTAATGTCATAATAAGTAACCGAATGATTTTTAATTTTAATCAATAAAATTTACATTTTTACTTGTAAATAAATTTATTTCAAAACCCAGCCAAACATGTTTAAAAAATTAGGAGGCTCTGTGCAGACCATTCTTTCACCACGTGAAACAGCCATTATAATCTTCCTCAAGGACTTCAGCTACTTCCTGCAGTAATATAGTGACCAATTAATGTGTTGTTGTTGAGAATTTATTGCACTACATCGTTGTATCTTTGGGAATATGATGAAGTGTACGTGCATCAATATTATTTATTTTTTGTTTATTATTTATTATATATTTAATTAAAAAAAATAAAAATATAAGTGTTTTTAGTAAATTTTAAGCTTAGCCAAAACATATGATCAACAATGAGACAGAGATTAACATTCTGACCAACTAGTCTATTTTGAAAATCCTGAATTAACATTCTGTAAAGCTTGTTCAAGATATGGTAAACGAAGCTTGGATGATTGACTATAAGAGTGCATTTGATTGTGAGCATGTAATTTGTATGGAAAGAAAATAGATTCTAAACAATTCAATTGGTTAGAACTTATTTATATGAAAATTATTAATTAAATATTTTTGATTGATTTATTTTTCGACCTAAAAATTATTATACTTGTCCATTTTTTATTGGTAGGTAGATGAAAGATGAGGAATAGATAAGAAAGCACAAAAGTAAAAATTGTGGTTAAAAAAAAACATATTTTCGATAAAAGATATTGACAATCAAATGCACCCTAAGTTTCATTTGGAACTGGAAAGTTACACTTCCATCCATTATTTTTCATCCCATTAGGTCATAATTAATTTGGGACAAGATAAAAAGCCATAAAATTGTGAAGGTAGGTGAAGCAATTTAATATAAGAGGACATAAATATTAAATAATTAGGAAATGGAGTAGCTGCAATATTTGTCCACCCTATTTATGTGCCTTTTATTTATGGTATTAAATATGTAATATGGAATTATTTAAGGCTATTCAAGCCTTTTCAAGTTATTGTTTTTGGGTAAAAATTATACCAAGGGACTAATAAAAAAAAAGGTTGAACCACAATCTTGAGGACCCCCACCGACCCTGCCCTGGACCATCGTGGAGGAGGTAAATCGCAGGATGTGCCTCCCAGGAGCCTGAGGGGAGAGCTTATGGATAGGCCTGAGCTATTAACCCTATGGTAACTCCCGCTTGCAACAAAGTCAATTCCACCTTGCGGGGAATCGAACTCTGAAATGTGATTGATTTATGGGAGATTTGCCCTGGGGGCTACCAAGGGACTAATAATATCTATTGAACATGTCTTATTTACAAGAGCTATTGTTTCAAGAGTACGTGTTAGAAAGAAATTTGTATAAGAAGAATAAAAACGTGAGCTCTTAACAAACTAACCTTTCTTCGTTACCTCATCGTCCTCGACCTTCATTGGCAGTTTTCAAGATTTTCTATTTCAATAAATGGGTTCTTTCCCATGTACTAAAATAGGGTTTGTAGTTGGTTGATAACTCCTCGATGTTGAAGATGTCATTGACACACTCAATCAACTCACTTTGTACATTCCCAACACATCCCCCACTGGTCTTTGCCAAAAAGATAATTTTCCAGACACTACCATGAAAAAACAGTCATTCCTTCGTTGTTTAATTTTGCTGAAAATCAGATTTTTATAGATTTTGATTAAAAAAAAATTGTAAGTCTCATGAAATGTGATTGATTTTTACCTAAATTTTTATCAATTTTTAAAACTAAACCAAATATGAATTCATATCTAATAGTTGACAAACAATGGCTTTCTTTACGATAGTCTCCAATAACTAAACCTGGACAAAAATGTAGTCATAGTCAAATTAGGATTTTTGCAACTGATTATGAGAAAATATGTTGAAAGACAATATCTAACTAGAAAATGATTGCTAAAAGCAATGATAATAATTAATGCTGCATTTATATAAATTGAAGGACTGTTGTCACCATCAAAGTAGTGGCTGGCCACTGAAAATATGAGCCGGCAAGATCTAATGAGCACGGGCACCCGACGAAAAAGACACACTAGTATATTAGACCCCGTTTGATGCACATTATTTAGTAGGAAATTCATTTTAGTAATGATTTGATAGAAAATATGTGGTTAAAAAATAAGAAAAAATTTTAAATTTGCGTATAATTATTTTATTGAAGAATAAATGGTTGCAAATGAATTTTTGTAAAAATGTTGATGAAACAGGGTGTTACACCCTGCGAAGGCTCATCAAATCAAACGCACTGCTCCACCTTATGTTGAATTTACTTATATTGAATCATCTGATCTGAAAATTTAATTTTATTAAAAATAAGAAATTTATTTATTTATAAGAAATTTAACAATTTTTCTTTCTGATTCTGATCAATTTAGCATATTAAACATATTTCGAACGTGGAGAATACAAAATGTGCAAACACACTAGTCAAACAATTTGAAGTCAACGTAATATTGTAAATGAAGCCTACTTTGCCCTGTTTGATAATAATTAAAATAATTTTTTTCTCATAACTCGTTTTCAACCACATATTCTCACAATAAAATTTTTGCACGTAAATTCAAAAAAAATTTCCTACTTTTAATCGAACATTTTTCAAAAAGTCGCTATTCCAAAACTTATTCTTCTCGAAAACTCATTTTAATGATTTTCAAATAGGAGCTTAGAACCATTGAAGCCCATTAAAAGCAACAAAAAGGGGAAAAACAGTAAAAACTGTAATCCTTAAGTTCTAACCACTAGTTGCTGTTTAAATTTCTAGAGTACTAATTTAACGGCAAACATAAGAAAACTAGGCGACAATTACAATTCTTATTGAATATACTTCATCTATAAAGCTTTTAGACCAAAGGGATTGAACAAATACAGATATAGACATCTATTTATGAAAAAATTTAATGTGTTAACCTGTCAATAAAAAAGAACATGACTTGCATACGAGGTGAAATAGAAGCCGTGCTTCTTGTTCCCCCTCCAATAAGGGGGCACCAACTTGTCCCGTTCATTGAGCCGGGACAAGGGGCTTTTCCCGTGAAATAGATAAGCCCCTATTTCACAACCATTAAAATGAGATTTTTTTGGAGTAATGATTTTTTTGGGTAATATGTTGTTAAAAAGTGATAAAAAAATTTCGGTTCACGTACATAATATTTTATTATAAGGATGTGTGATTGAAAATAAATTAAAGCTAAAAAAAAAAAAAGGTTTCGCTTTAATGGTGGTCAAGACTCAAGCATGGGCTAAATTTGATAACTGCAGCAGTAGTTTCTGTGATGGAAGAGAAGTCGTATTTATATAAGGCCATTGAACACCTTCTCACAGGAGCAACTTCAAGCTTGTGTGCCCTTCTAAACAGCTTTTTCACAGCCGTTAGGCCTTCAGATTTTGAACCACCATTCATGGCTGGAGCCTGCAACTCATTCTCTCTAACTGCATGGATACTTCTGTGCCTGCACTTCTTTACATTTTCATCTATAACTCCACAGGCCGAGGCTCGGGCATTCTTCGTTTTTGGTGATTCGCTTGTTGACAATGGAAACAATAACTACTTAGTCACCAGTGCTCGAGCAGACTCCCCCCCATATGGAATCGACTATCCAACTCGTCGCCCAACAGGCCGCTTCTCCAATGGCCTCAACATTCCAGATCTTATTGGTAGGGCTTTGAATACCAGTTCTTTTGAGTATCCATTTAATCTAAAAGTTTAAATTGACCTAAACTAAGAATATTTACGTGTTTTAATATCATGTTAAATCACCTCGTCCAAAACTTTATACTATTAGAGATTTTACAATTTTATTTACTTCAACTTTTGTCTTCACCACGTCACTCACGTGAAATTTTTTTGTAAATAGGTGGTGTCGAGATGATTTTTGCTTATTTTGATACCATATTGAATCACGATATTATCTATTATAGTACTAATATTGAGTCGTGCAGTCTAAAAGTTTAAGCTGTTAGATAGCACGAACTCAGTTCATTTACCCTTATGAATGCAAGTCTTTAATTACTTGGATAAATCATCTGAGAATGACACCGAATAATGTATGTTTCCAGGTGAGCAAATGGGGTTGGAACCAACGCTGCCATACTTAAGTCCATTGCTCAATGGAGAAAACCTTCTTGCTGGTGCTAACTTTGCTTCTGCTGGCGTTGGAATCCTCAATGATACTGGACTTCAGTTTGTATGTTCATGTTTTTTTGCCTTAAGTTGAATAAGTTCAATACTGTTTGGGAAGAATTTATAAAAGGTTTAAACGTGTGGTTAAGAATGAAAATTGGTTTACAAATTTTGCTAAATGGAGGGAATTAATGATATCATCTTAACCAGTTTCTTCGTGATATTTTGCAGCTAAACATTATTCGAATCGGGATACAATTAAATTACTTTCAACAATACCAGAGTCGAGTGAGTGGCCTAATTGGAGCTGAACAAACTCAAAGACTAGTTAATGAAGCCCTTGTGCTCATAAGTCTCGGTGGCAATGATTTTGTCAACAACTACTATTTGGTACCCTATTCTGCAAGATCTCGACAATTTGCTCTCCCAGACTTTGTTAATTATCTCATAGTGGAGTATCGCAAGATTTTGCAGGTATGTTCTCTTGGTTCTTTACGAAATGGACACAGAATTTGGTGGCTCAACCTCAAAGTGACAGAGTCACGTCTGCTCGTGACCCCACGTTCAATATAGAGGAGAGAAGAATACGAGTTTATTTTTATCACCTCTCTCTTGAACGCAATAGTAAATTCTTTATTGTATAAAAATTATTAGGTCGATTTGCACTTGAGAAGATAAGCATACGATATGGAACAAGATTATCTTATAGACGAATTGATGTTCATATGAAGAGACACGAGGCAGAGTTGCTTTTCTATTGTTTCTTGCATGTTGTAGTAAAGTAGGATGCTATAAGAAGCTGGATAATAACCACAGTCATGAGCTACCGACAGGAAAAATCGTGTTTGGTAGGTAGAAAGGCAATATTTTGCTGATTTTTCACATGATCATTAAGTTTTGCTAAGCTGCTATGAATTTATTATGAGATAGAATGGTACAGTAGCAGCAGGTAGTAGCAGAACTGATAAACCCCAAAAATGGTCATAAAGTGAAAACTATCTGAGCCTTTCGTCCCTAAATTTACCTTGCCTTGTTTGTTACGATAAAAAGAGATGAAATGTATGGTTGAAAAGATAAATAAAAGTTGTAGTCCAATAATATGTGTGTGATTTAAAATGGGTTTGAGAAAAAATAAATTTAAAAAAATTGGGGCCAAACAGGGACTTAATCATCATGTACTCGATCGTCTAGCTATTTTTATGATCATTCTAAAATTTAGGAGACACTAACTCAAATCAAGTTTCACTCTGGCAGAACCTATACGACTCAGGAGCTAGAAGGGTCCTTGTGATGGGTACCGGGCCGATGGGTTGTGTTCCGGCCGAATTAGCCCAGCGGAGCAGAAATGGTGAATGCGCCGAGGAATTGCAGAGAGCTGCTGCAATGTATAATCCACAGCTAACTGCAATGCTGAGTAGTCTGAATAGTGATCTTGGAGCTAATGTTTTCATAGCTGCAAACACTTTCGAAATGCACATGAACTTTATTTCTGATCCTCAGACCTACGGTATGCTTTGCACCACAACTTTACTTCTATACTGCCTTTTCTCATTCAATAAGTCCGCAATAATAGAAATAGAAAAAGAGTGATACATACCATACATTCATATATATGGTTTCCTTGGTTAGTAGTTGTTCAACTGGGCCAGGCTCGTTGCGAGGAGGTTTGGGCTAGCTTTGCTTTCCAAATTTTGGGTAGACTGGCCCTCTGTGGCCCATAGGCCAGTCCCAAGGTGGGCTGGGTAGAGGGGAGCTGGGATGGGCCTATGCACCTCGGGCCACAGTGCCAAGCCCTCCACAGCCAGTCGTGCTGGGCTTTTCTTGGATTGTCCAGCCACCACTACTAATTAGTTAGACGGTTCAGTGTTGATTATAATTAAATAAGAAAAATTTTAAATCTTGTAAACTGCTACATATCCAAATATTTCATAACACGCAGAACTAGGATGGACAATAGGATCTTTTGTCAGTTTATGATAAGGTTTGGTCACATTCATTGTTAAAAATTAAAAATGGACTCCCATGCCCATCACCAATATTTACTAGTCTTGGAGAGCTGTGAAATCATTGACGTTTCATCTCAAGTAGCCAAGTAGGGCTGCAACAATATTCAGCTATTTAATGTGCTGTCCAAGGATGGATCCATGATTGGACTACAAGTCGGGCTAATATTTTTTTATTTTTTTTTAAAATTACATGTAAATTTTTTATACTTAAAAAATTAAATGGGTCGGGGACTAGACCGGGCTATTCCTATATACGTCATTGGATTGCTGTCATTAAATATACTTTCTAAGCTATGGGATCTATTTATAAAAGTCACATATTAGTCTTTCGAAAAGGTGACACAAGAAGATCATGCTAAAAGAGTTAAATAAGATTGTCCTTTCGAAAAAATTATAGTTGAGTGTATGTGTACGTGCCCACATGTATGCTCGAGTAACAATGTGTATATGTGTCAACATGCATGAGTGAAGTATAGTTGAAACTAGTTCAATTAGTACTTAATAACTACAAGTCAACAAATGACTTGGTGACCCTGTGATTTGACATGTTTGAATCGAGTTTTAAAATACGATTATACTACGTGTATCGAACCTTTTACATAATATTTGCCTGAATTGACAAATGGCAACCCCATATTAGGAGGGGCGCCTGTGGGCCCAAGCAGCAATAGGGGGCCGCCATTTGTCAATTCAATCAAAAATTATGTAAAAGGTTAGGTACAAATAGATTAATTCTTAAAAATAATGGTTTGATCCCTAATTTTGGCAGGATTTATTACATCAAAAATAGCATGTTGTGGACAAGGACCATACAATGGGCTTGGATTGTGCACACCAATATCCAATTTATGCCCAAACAGAGATGTGTACGCATTTTGGGATGCTTTCCATCCATCTGAAAGGGCCAACAGAATTATTGTGCAACAAATCATTACTGGTTCAAATAAGTTTATGAACCCCATGAACCTCAGCACTATCATGGCATTGGATTCCAGAACTTAAAAAGAAAATCCCTTTTCTTAAGTTCAAATTTGATGTGGTGTGATTTAAAAAAATTAAAAAAAAAATTAAAAAAAAAAAGGGTCGAAATCTCGTGGATTATGGCATGCTTATTTGATTTAAAAGTATTTTTAATTGGATTATTTTTCAATCTGTAACTTTATATTATAATTCAGGCTGTTTTGCTTGTTTTATCTTTAAAATAGAATGCTTGATTTAAATTCATTTCTTTATGTATTGTCAAAAAAAAAAAAATGAATAGGCTTTCACATTGTTAAGTAAATAGTAGTTTTATAGGAGTCGGAATGGAAATATCGATCTGAAAAGGCAACATCGATTTATAAACACCGTCGAGGTAGGAAACAAAAGGTAAAATTAGTTTTATTTTAATGTTCAACTTATTCATTACTATGGAAGGACCAAACACACCCTAATGGTTTCTCGTCTATCCAATGATCAAAGATGCTATAAAAAGTCACCAATGCATGCAAACAAATGAAGTGAAAGGGAAAAACGAGTAAAATAAATAAATTCAAATTTATATAGTTAGACAAACCCATCTATGTTCATGGAAGGGAGAGAATAAGAATGTTAAATTATTAAAAAAAATAATAAAAATACTTCCTCTACATCTCTCTGCATAAAATTACACAAAAAAACCAGAAAATCAAAGCAATTGGACAAATGAAAGTCAAAATAATTATCCCTTCCTTGAGCCCCATTTTTTCATCAAAATATATTTTTGAATAGTAATTTGATCCCATTTAAACCACACATTTTTCAATAAAATAATATTACAAGTAAATTTTAAATTTTATTTTTATTTTTTAACCACATGACTCTCCATCATAACACTGTTACAAAATGCATTTTTTAAAAAATAAAAATAAAAAGTAGGGCTCGAACAACCTATTAGTTAAATGACAAATTCTCAAATTATTTACCTTAATGATTCTTCCTTTTTCTTTCTTTTTTAATCTAAAACTCAAACACAAATGTCAAAACAATTAATTTCAGTAGAATTACCGGCGAGTAAAATGTTGGACGCAACTTGAAATTCAAGAGGGTACGTGGGTTGATTAGATTTTACAGTCATCCAAAATTACATTTAATTATCAATAAATGCAAAACTGCATTTTCACCTAACGGATTGGAAGATATTAATTATCAGAAATTTGAACATGCCACGTTTTCCCGAAAGGAATCAAATTACCTTGGGAATGAATCTATTGAGAAATTCTTAATGTTGTTAATTTAAGTTAATAATAATTTTGATTCTTCACTTTTAGTCTTTTAGCCTCGTACCACAATTGTCATGCAAGAAAATATATAGTCCGTCACTGATTTAGATAAAAACCAGATGTTGAAAATTAAGTTGGTAGAATGTGTAGTTAAAAATGTTATGAATTCATTAATTTTAACCGAAATTTAATTATTATTTTCAAGGGCATAACTTCTATACAAGTGTCCGTCCACAACATATTCGTAAGTTTCAACACGATTTCGAGTAACGACAAAATACAATTTAAGAAAGTACGCAAATCATTGGTATACATTATCTCAAGCACAATCGAGTGTAGTTTGATAAAAAATAAAAAAAAAAAAATTAGTAGATTTTGAAAGTACTTGAAAGATAAAATAAACAATAATCTTAAATTCTTTTTTATGTTTGAATATTGTCTTGTGAAATACAGGGCCTGTGTGACAAAGCTTTTGATAAAAAAAAAAATTAGTAGATTTTGATAAGAATTAATGAAATATGTCGTTAAAAGGTAGTGAATCACATGTAATGTATGGTTAAAATTAATTGTTGATTTATACAGTTTAACCCCGAATGTATGAAAATAAACTCGAGTTACATCTGCCAAATTTAATACTCTTTGTCATTTAACTAATAATTCTACAGGTCAGTTGCATGCATACGTAATGCATATAAACACATTCACACGTACATCTATTTATATATATATCGTTTTCATTTCAAGCCAAACACACAAGATTTCTCCTCAAAATATTTCTCTCCATGTGTATGCACATATATTTTTATTCATAAATAATAATAAAAAGTGTTAAATATACAATTGATCAAATGGATGCAGGTTTTATAATTATTTTGGTGTTGATTTTGGCAGTTGGAAATGATACTGTTTGTGAAGTAGCTGGTAGTGGTGGACATCCAGCATTCTTTGTGTTTGGAGACTCGTTGGTCGACATTGGAAACAACAACTACTTGGCCACCAGCGCAAGGGCGGATTCACCTCCTTACGGCATTGATTACCCCACCCACCGCCCCACCGGCCGTTTTTCTAATGGCCTTAACATTCCTGACTTACTCAGTATAATTTCTACTGTTTTTTTCAATCTTTCTTACTCATATATTTTAGGGTTTAAGGTTTACAGTTTATTGTGGTCTTTTTATGATTATTTTTAACGTAAAATCAGGTATTTTCTTGGTAATTTGTAGAAAATTATAATATATATTACTCCAATCAAGAAAATTATTTGGTGATAGAAGTCTATGAGGGAAAGTTAATGCATGGAGAAAAAAGAATATGAAAATTCTTTCAGACAGCAACAGATATTCTTGAAAATTCAATGACAGATGTCATACATGCATGCATATTTTATTTGTTTATGTCGTACGTATGAACATGTAATTATGTGTGCGTAACCTTGTGCTGTTGATTTGCTGTGTTCTTATCATATTAGGTGAAGAGATGGGTTGGGAGCCTAACTTGCCATACTTGAGTCCAGATCTCACAGGGCAGAAATTACTTATTGGTGCCAATTTTGCATCTGCTGGGGTCGGCATACTTAATGACACTGGAATCCAGTTTGTAAGTTACCTAATCACGGTTTGATTATGTTACGAAACTGTATACTAGATATGATGTGATGATTGACAAATCTTGTGCAATCCAGGTAAACATCATTCGAATTCCCCAACAACTAGACTATTTCCAGCAGTACCAGGAAAGAGTGAGGGCACTTATAGGAGAAGCGGCGATGAAGAAACTCATAAAGGAAGCACTGGTTTTGGTTACATTGGGTGGCAATGATTTTGTCAATAACTATTACTTGCTACCTTCTACTGCAAGGTCTCGCCAATTTAGCCTCAAAGCTTATATCCCCTTTCTCATTTCTGAGTACCAAAAAATTTTGAAGGTAAAAATCCCTCTCTCTCCCAGTCGAGTGACAGATCAAAGTTTGAGGTTGAATAAGGACCGGTTTGACACGACTTCTATTTTTAACTTCTGCTTCTAGTAGAAAATCTCCGAGAAAAAGTTATTTTATGCTAACTTCCTCTGAAAAATCTTTTAACCAGATAAAGCACTTTTAGAAAATTATTCAAACATGTTCAAAAACAATTTTTTAGTATCAGAATCAATTTTTGACGTTTTAAGAGTCATTTCAAATGGACCCTAAATCTTTGTTAATATGGATATACTTTGACATTTTGCATTTCATTTAACATGACGTAAACCTTTTTGTCAAACATAACACGCACACATAAGTATAGTCAAGTTTTGTTTATAAAGATATATTCGAAAAGTTAAATAGATCTTTTTGTTTAAAATTACACACATACCGCACAATTTTCTGATATTGCTTTATTTGATTTGTATATTGTAGAGACTATACGAACTTGGAGTTGGTAAGGTTCTTGTGACAGGAACAGGACCTTTAGGATGTGTGCCTGCAGAATTGGCCACAAGGAGCAGAGCTGGTGAATGTGCAACTGATTTGCAACTTGCTTCTTCACTCTTCAATCCTCAACTGGTTCAAATGCTTGATACTCTCAACAAAGACTTATCCACTAAAGCCTTCATTGGAGCCAACACTAACATAATGCACTTAGAATTCATTACCAATCCTAAAGCGTATGGTACGTTCACTACAATTTTCCTTTCTTCCCGAACCTTGCGACCCATTATTGCTTTGGTGGTCGGTGGTTTTGTATATAATGTGTTAAGCTAAATATTTCAATGACAAGTTTCTGCGTCATTTTGTTCCTCGTGATTGTTGCATGAAAACACTAACTAAAATTTCAGTGTCGAAAGTTACAAGAATGCCATTCATAAATAGAACAATTGAGTAACATAAAAAAGATTCACTTTATGCGACTCACGACTATCCATGAAAATATTAATAACTAAGCCAACAAAGGCATTAATAATCCTTTACCATTAGTAAGGGGTGCAATGAAGTGAAGTCACTAAGGACATGTTTAGTGTAACTTGGACTTGATAAAAATGTACAAAACTAATGAACAAATATGTGTACAACTTTAATGCATTATCCAATATATGTAATCCTATTTAGTTCACTGTATCAAATATACCTTAAAAGACTGAATTGAAGATCTTGCATATTTTCAAGATGACTATATTTAAATATTTAACCCCGGTTTATTTCACATTATTTAAGCAAGAAAATGAAAATTTGTACCTTTTTTTCAAACAAAGTGGGTCCCACCAACACACAAACTCATCAAATATGGCTGCTATTTTACTGTACCAACAGTCCATTTTTTTCTACTAATGTAAAACAAACAGGCTTAACTATAAAATTCAAAGAATGGTTTCATAAATAGTAACTTTTTGAGATCATCTCATGCTTAAATGATGCTTAAAAAAGAAAAACTAATTAATCTTTCTAATATTATACTAATATTGTGCAGGATTTACAACATCAAAGATGGCTTGTTGCGGACAAGGACCATACAATGGAATGGGGCTTTGCACGCTACTATCAAGTTTGTGCCCAAACAGAGATGAGTACGTGTTTTGGGATGCATTTCATCCATCGGAAAAGGCCAACAGACTCATTGTGAAACAAATCTTGAAGGGTTCAATCACTTACATGCACCCCATGAATCTTAGCTCTCTGATGTCTTTGGATTCAAAGCTCATCACCTAATTTCTCCCCATTACCATTACCAGTATGGAATTTATCTAAGTTCGAAAAAATGGGAATTTAAAATAATCAACTTAAACAGTTGAAAGTCCAAAAGGTGTAATTCCATACTTAATTCTAAGTGTAACTTTGACTTTGTTCAACTTCCTCTTTAATCTTATTCTTGCAATATGTGTGGAATTTACTATTGATGTTAAATCACTTATGTGGATTAATTCTTGGTGGAATACATTTGAAATCGATGGGGTTGTCTTGTTCAATGAAAGATTCAATAGAGCAATGTTTGGTTTATTAGTCTCTATTTGGTTCGACACATCAATGAGATTCTTGATCGTGACCTCTAGCCATGTTGAGTATCTAAACTTGCAATGAGAAAGTAATATGAGAGAGAGAGAGAGAGAGAGAGAGAGAGAGAGAGATTTCTAGTTCTAACGGATTAAATATGGGGACTGAAATGGAAATTTTTATACATCAGGTAGTCAAAAAAAATTTCAATAGTTGATGGGCTAAACTGAAAACTGAATCCCTAACAAAAGGGACTGAAACAAGAAACTTTGACACGTAAAGTAGTCAAAATAACATTTTTTCATAATTGATTAGGCTAAACGGAAAATTGAAAGGTTTACACCTCACCTCTAACGGCTTCCAGCACCTGCTTTGACACACAGTAAACAACCAGTCGTAGCATGGCATATGTTCCGCCGCACATGCGGCACTCGAAGGGCGGAGGCCCATCGTCTGCACCGTCACCGACGCTACCGCCTGAATCTATTAACCCTAATTTCAAGCGAAAAAGGAATTTTAATTCGAAAGATATTACCGATAAAAGCGCGGCGGCAAAGAGCATTGTGTACTCACAAAATGCGATATCCAAGTGGTTCGCCGTTGGTTTAACAGATGATACTCTCCTTCTCACCGTTACGAGGCTCGAGCCAGTGGCTTTGGAGTCCTATGAACGAAAATCGGGTGAAAAGCCGCTCACTTTGGTAATCAGCGATCATTATCTAAAAGGTCTGATAATTTTCCCCGTTTTCTGTTTTTTTTTTTCTTTTAATACTAGGAAAGTATAAGATTTGAATTTTGAAACACTTTTTTTTTTGAAGAAGTTTTTTGCTGTTCCTTCTGTTCAGGAAGGTACTGGTATTGTTGCATAACGTACAAACAGTTGAAGTTTGCAATATTCTTTTTATTTATTCTTTCTGTTTTACTGGTTTTTATGAGTAAAAAAGACGATGATGGTGCTTTCTTTTACGCCTTCTAGGTACAGATTTTGATGTTAGAATACAAGCTTGGAACCATAACCCTTTTCCTTAAATCGAAAACGAACTCCTACTCTAGTTTCTTGTTACGAAATATTATTGTAGGATACCAGCATTTGTTTTTCATGCCATTTGAACTTATAATATTGAACAATAGATTACAAAAATCAGTTAGTCCTTTGTGCCTCAGAGATTGTACTTTGTAGGGATATTATTTGCAGAACATTGCACTTCTGCTCAATGTATTTCCAAAGTATCTGAAAACTTGATTTTGTTTATTAGTTACTTACCGATGGCATGTTTGGCCCCTTTTAAAACCATGCTTTTTACACATTTTTCTTTTTAATGGTTTTGAAGCAGGAGCAAACTTGCTCAGAATGTAGGGAAAACTACTATAGGGTTTAATCTTCTTGGCATCTAATTTATCATTCTAAAATCTGAATTATTAGTGCTACAACAAACATTTTATAATAATTTTTATTGTAGAAAACTGCGAGGACAAGAGTGTCTTGTTGGCAAACCCATGGGTTTTTGTCGTTGAAACGGTGAAGCAAGACTTGCTTCATTCTTTTCTGCAAGTCAAAGAAAACATGGAGTCCTGTGAGTTTGAAGAAGTAAAACCAACCCTGGTTGCCCGATTCGGAAGAATTCTTTTCCATGGGTTAGTACAGAGCATGTTTTGCTAAGGCTAAAAAATGATAAGTTTTAAGCTTAGTCAAGCATGTTTAAAGCTTTAAAAGTTACTTTTTATCTAAACATGTTTATCTTTTCTTTAAATTAGAAAATGTTTCTTTTATGGCATAAGTATTCACTAACGTTTTAAAAAATGAAGTTTAATTATAGCTGTCTCATTCGGTTATGTTGCTTCGAATTTTTACATGTTGAAGTTGTCTTCTTTTGGGAATTATAAATGCATTTCCACTTCAGGAAGCAAGGATTTCTGAACTAAGATTCAACGGAAATTGTTTTGGGGGAACTAGGAGTAAAAATACGAATTAATAGATGCATACTTGAAAAATGTCTGTGTATAGAAAAAGTACGGGACAAATCAGTATTTGATTCTCTACTTAAGCATATGACCTTAATTATTTAACTGTGTAGAGCATTATTAGTACTGTTCAATTAATTGTTAGGCATTCATATTTCTTTATTAGGTCACCCTAGTTTTCTACTCTATATAAAAGAATGTGAGAGACTTTTTTTTTTTTTTTTTT
>CAIGRQ010078433.1:0-13759 GCA_903798375.1 Fraxinus sp. D2006-0159
ATAATAATTTTGAGGGGCCTAATTTAAAAAGTTCGTCTCACAAAAATCACAGGACCGGCACTGTCCACTTGTCACGGTAGATTGTCGCTGTAATGGAAAAAAGAGTACACGTTTTTCTTCACACCTTTCTTGTACACAAAAATGGCTTATGGTCACCTAAATAATCCTTTATAAGGTAAGAAAGTTATTGGCGAGTTGAAAGATTTATGCATGCCAATCTATCTCTGCAAAAAAAAAAAAAAAAAAAAAAAAAATAATAATAATAATAATAGAATACAACCTTGTACTTGAATGACCAAGCATATTAGATGCAGCCCCATTTAAACAACAGATTATGCATCTTACAATTTAATACCTTTCGACTGCCAACAGGAGTATACTTCAACAAAATCATGGTTATTTCATTTCAAAAGCAAGCACAACAACAGGAGTATATGGTACTACCACAAGATNAAATAATAATAATAATAATAGAATACAACCTTGTACTGGAATGACCAAGCATATTAGATGCAGCCCCATTTAAACAACAGATTATGCATCTTACAATTTAATACCTTTCGACTGCCAACAGGAGTATACTTCAACAAAATCATGGTTATTTCATTTCAAAAGCAAGCACAACAACAGGAGTATATGGTACTACCACAAGATTATCTTTCTATATCTGCAAAAGATCAAGTATAGGACGGACAAAATAAGAGACAGTATCAGCAGACGATGTAATTAAATGAATAATGGGACAAACACTAGAATAACAGGAGACACGTTGACAAGGGATAGACAAAGTAAATCACAAGCTATTTAAAGACTCTCTCCAATATCTTGAATAAATCACAGAGAACCATTACTCTGCATAGGAGAACAATTTCACTTATTTTCATATACTTTTAACACTATTCTTCTTTTCAATTAGATAAGCTGGTAAATTTAATATAAAACAGTAGCCAATATTTAATAACTGATTTCTTGTATATCGGCATGAAGTTACTCTATATATACGTGTGAATATCATGCTGTAATCTGTATTGTAAATGCAATATAATGAAGTATTATTGTTAATCACTCAGCCGACAAAAGTGCGTATGCAATAACCAATCTATGCTAAAGAACAAAAGACGAACTACTTTACTAAGTGAAAGATGACCTTTTGATTTAAAACTACAGATGTTAAACATTTTGCTCTTTGTCAATATTATCAAAAGTTCCTGATACATAAAAACTAACGGGTTTATGAATAAGTCCAGAAAAACTAGTTACTAAAATGCAATACATAAAGTTCAATTGAAAACAGGTAGCAAAGCAGTGTGTTATTACATAAATAAATGCATGTTAAACCATCAATAGTAGAGTTTTTAAAAGTAGATATACGACAAAAGGCTAGAAAGGTAGTCATAAAATTGAACAAGTCTTGGAGCATGTTTGTCTAAGCTTAAAGACAAGTAAAAGTTACTTCGAGTAACCTTTTATTTCCATATAGGTTTGGACACGTGATCTTACATAAAACAAGTTACTTCTTTTGAAAGTAACTATTATCTTATTGTCAAAATTAGTAACTTATATTTACATTTGATCACAAGTTATTTGTTTTAAAATCTCCTTATATACTTATAAGTAAACTTTTTAAGCTTAGCCGAATATGCTCTTACCATCCTAAGAGGATAAGAAACAGCTCTACAAAATAAAACAGTCAATAAATGCATGTAAGTCGAACATTGTATTATTTTCATATTAATCCACTACATATGAACCTCCATGCCTTTGTACTTAGGATAGTGACACAAGGGACAGATACTAAGCTTAGGTTCACACTCTTTGCACAGGCAGAGATGCTGACAAGGTAACAAAAGCATGCATACTTCATTAACACTACAAACCTTACATGTCATCAACTTCTTCATTTCACTGCTATCCTTGCAAAGCACGTAAAAGTTCATGGCTGGACTGACAGAGCACGAGGCTGCATCATTGACCTTACTATCTCCACACCCTTCTTCACAGCCCGTATTTTGTGCACAAGCCTTCTGTAGATTAATTTTCAGGGTGTTAATCATGTTTTCATTGTAATTTGCCCGTTGCTGCCAAGCATGGGCCTCTGAAGCAAGTCGTTCCATTAGCAACTCAAGCTCCATATTCTTCTTGTTGATGCCTTCTACTTCCGCTTCTTTCTCTCGGAGTATTTGCAGGACTTTACTTTCAACGTAGGAGAGTGTCAGTAGTTGGGTTGCTCGAACCTTTTCTAAAATAGTTTGCCTCAATTGCTCGCCCTAGAAAGCACAAAAACATAAAGCTATTCAATTACACAGAACTAATTGAGCATGCTAACATGAAATATGAAAAGGAGTTTCCAGCTTAATCATCTGCATGAGAAAGGTAATATAAGATGTTACAACACTACTCCGTATTAAACATGATACTAATGCCATTATCCAAACCCCAGACATTGCACATCTTATCTTCATAATAAATCCAGCAACCCAAATAAGATTCGAAACATAGCACGGTGGCAATAATCAAACGTGCAAACCCATGGGTTACATGGACAGACCAATATGAACGTTATTTAACTTGCAGTCAATCAACAGCAGCAAAAATTAAAGATGACACAAACTCATGTAACAATTTTCCATTCACAGAAGTGAATAAATCAAAAGGTCATCTTATTTAAAACTCCAATTATGACATCCTTTTCTCTCTATTCACACCTTGTTGCTCACCATTCATAAAGAGATAAACACGCTTTCACATCCCACAGTCAAGTTGCACCAAAGACGAATGAATATCCATAAAAAGACATCTTCAAATGGCAACATTATGCTAAGGTCCCCTAAAAGGTCTAGCAAAAACCTCTCAATCAATCTCTGAGCAATGCCGTTATTTATAAGTACAGAAAACATAATTTAAGACTAAACAGATTCTGATTTCAGGCAATACAAGAAATAGTTTCCAATTGTAATAACACGAGTAAACAAATAAAATATATAAACACCACCAGAAATAATCAGAAAAAGAATTCCCTTAAAAGCTACACTCTCCAATTTGAAGTTTGTACAGAGACACTTGAATGCACATGCAGACATTTATATAACTCATGAAAGCAAAATTTCTACATCCCAATGTACAATCATTAAAATAAATAAATGAAAAAAAAAAAATCTTTGACAAAAAAAGTAGATAAAAATGTAGAACAGAAATTTCCCACCTGAAATTTGATATATCTATCAGTCTCAGCACCCTGTCTTTGCAACTCAAGATCAAGATCATCGCCCACAAGCCCTAGAAGAGCCGAAGTTGGCTCCAACGACAACCCGAGTCCTGTTGATACCGATTGTGCCTGCAAGAATTCTACACAAGATATCTGAGAATTGTTATTATTAGAGTTCTCAAGAAAATCTTGCGCTATCCGGCTCTTTTTCTTGGATTCAAACCCGAAATTCGGTTGTAAATCCAGCTGGTTTTCTTCTTGAGCAGGACCAGGTGCCAATCCTTCCACTTGGACTGAAACCAAAAAGGATAAAACGAAAATGGGAATGATTAATTATGATTGATTCTTAGAAATGTAATTAAACTAGTGAAAGAATCAAGAAAATACAAGGAGGCATAAAGGAAGTGTGCTGATCATGGAGATTTAGGGTGTTGACTGCAGGTAAAATCTGACTGTCCGTGTTGTTGTATAAATCTCTGCAATGAAATAAATGAGAAAACTAATTAATCTTGTAATTGAGAAAAGAAACAAAAAAAATTGAGAGAAACTGCTTTCTTAGTCTGTTTCTTTAATGAAGATCACCTGAAGCGTTTGGTTTTTTGTTGTTGTTGTTGCAGTGGTGGTGGTAGTGGTGGTGGTGGAGGTGGAGGTTGGAAAGAAGCCATGGCCGGCTAGAGGGCGGTGGCGCGTGTATTTTATGCGGAGGTGGTTCCGGGTAAGAAAATTGTTCACCTATGAAGTGTTGGGAAAAGAGAAATGTAGAATGAGTGGCTTCAGAATTTAAAAATTAACAGACATCAGAGGTCCCCATACTTTAGGAAATACGGCATTTGGGTCCCCATTCAATTCCTTGAATCATATTCATCCTCAAATGCTGACTATTATTTAAATTTAGCCCCTATTTAGTTTGACTAAAAATTAGATTTACAGTAATTTTTTTTTTTTTTTTTTATAAAAGTAAATGAAGTATATAATTTAAAAGATAAAAGTTGTGGTATTCCTGAATTGTGCATTTGAAAATGAATTTTAAAAAATTCGAACCAAATAAGAATTTATATTATTTCGTCTCGTTCACTTTAACGCTCAATATGAGAGAAAGAATACAGACGTTAAGGTGGATTAAACAATATTAGAATAACAATTACATCTGCAATTTCATGCATGAAGAAAATTGTTAATTCTTGCAAAAAGAAATAGACATCAGAGAAACTAAAGATAGAATGATGTGCCAGAGAATATGAAGGCCAGTGCTGGCATAATTGAATCTAATTGTTTGAAATGCCGTTCAAGCAGTGAAGAACTCGCGCTCTACATGCAATAGGGTGCCATTGTAGCTAGGATATCTGATTTTATAAGTTGTTCTCCTTAACCGCATAACCTCTGTTTAGCCCTTATTTTTTTATGAGATTTGTAATTTTTTATCAACTTTCAACTATAAATTTCATCAACTTTTTTCGAGATTTATTAAAATATATGTATATATAGTTTGAGATAAATTTAATCACACGTGTCTAAGTACATAAACGGAGGACGATGATAGTTCATTTCTTTAGGTAAAGAACTAGTTTGAAGAAATGAACTCAGCCTTAATCGAGTGGTCGTGACTAATGTCGAATTATGCACATGGTTTTGATCACTTTCCAAAGGTTGAGTCGAGCAATATTGACCCAAATTAAGTAATCTTGAATATAGTCGAGACCACTCAATTAGTCAAGTTAGATGAAAAGAAATGAACCTAGCTTTTTTTCATATCGATTAAGGCGGAGTTAGGCAATCAACCCACACAATAAATGAGCTCAATTTAGACAAGCTATATTCAGAAGATACTGTTCGAGATTTTCAGAAAAATACAAGTATAAAATCGAAATTTGAACCATTAATAGAAGATAAGTGCTTATGAAAGAAAACAAAAACACACACACGCACACACAAAAACACGAACAACATTTCAAAATAAGCTATAAAAGTTTTTATAAGCAAATTAAGTAATAAAAAGAATTATGCAAAACAAAATTAATTAAGTATTATATTTAGTTAAGTAGGCTAGACATATTGTGAAAGTGACCACGAGCGCTAAAGAAATGTTATACTCCCTCTATCTCACAAAAATATACTCCATTTTCTTTTCCGTATATTTCAAATTATATGTCACTTTCCTTGTTGAAAGTATAGCTAATTTCTTATTTTTAGAGGCTAGAAATTCTTGAAAATACAAGTGCATCCAACCACAAAGATCATAGAAATACAAGTATAATATCCAAATATGAACTATTAGTCGAAGATAAGTGCTTATGAACAAAAAACACGAACATGGATAAAAAGGAATAACATTCAAAATAAGCTATAAAAGTTTTTATAAACAAATAAAGTAATAAAGGGATCATACGAAACAAAATTAATTATGTTTTATTTTAGTTATGTGCGCTACACTGGGAAAGTGACCATGAGAGCACTTAAGAAATGTTACACTCCCTCTCTCACAAAATTATACTTACTTTTCTTTTTCGTTGAAAGTATATCTGATTTCATAGTTTTCAAATATTCTTATTATCAACAAATATGTATTAATCATATTTAAACAATTATTCTAGGGGTGTACTAAGAAAAAGTTTAAGAAAAACTTATTTTTTCAACCATATTAATTATTAATCTATTTTTATGATTGATGAAGTATTAATTATAATTGGAGACTCCTACAAATTTAATCTATTTTGTAGACTGTGTTTGGATTTGATAGAGGGATTTTAAAAGATTTTAACTTAAATTAAGGATTGTGATTATTTACCAATTTTATTTACTAAATTCATTGGTAGAAGGAAATATCCCATTACAATTATATTAGACATATTCCATCATCTAATGACTTGCTCGCCTCTCTAAACTAATAATAAAATTTGACGTTTCGATGAACCATCGGAAAAACTACAAAAATAAAATATAGTAATTACCATTTCTACTACAATGATGTACCGTATAAGCTTAAAAGGCGAAAAAACGTAAATAAAGTATGTTAATAGTCATATTTGATACGTTATATTACATATGGCTAAAAGATATAATGGACAAAAGTTTATTTTTTTATTATTAGTATTACCTAACCTACTCACCGAACAAGTAAAAAATTGCCATTAACATTTATAACAAGGCAAATGACCATGCTTTGACTTGCAATTGTTTGGTAACATTTGGTGCAGTTTGTTGCATTAAGGACAAAATGTTTGGTGAATTTGGTGGAAATAATTAATAAACTAATTACAATCTACACTCCCTTTTACCTTTTTAATTCTCTCGTTTCTAATCTTTCAATTTTTTTTCGGACTATTAGGAACTTTGTTAAATTAGACTAGTGAACCAGTTTTACTAAGAATAGGTTCAATCCTTCTTATGTAAAAATTAAAATAATGTAGCATGCTTGAAATTAATTTCAATAAAAGGAAAAAAAAAAAACTTACTTTAAAACAAAGAGTTTTCTAAGACTTTCGTGGTTGGACCCACTTGCATTTTCATGCTTCAAAAATTTATGTAATAATACACTTGATGACCAAGAATAAAGTTATAGTGAAGACGTGAAAACGAAGGAATTCTATTTTGTCATTGAAAATAATGAGAATCAAACAAAGATTAAGCTTATTTCAATTTTGCCATTGAAATCTTCATTTTATTTTGTTCCTAACGAGTGCTTTACAAATGTGTTGTCTTTATTTAACTATCTAGTCATCGAGTAAAAAGAAAAAGAAAAATAATTTCGGTTTCATTATAATTTGATACTTTAAGTGCCTGTTTGGTAGGCTCAAAATCCAATTAAAATTGAAAATATAGTCGTTATTGAGTCTCATTCGTCTAATAAAAGTCAACAATAACGGTTAGTTTTTCAATTCTAATTCGATTTTAATCTTTACCAAACACCCTCTAAAATTGTAGTGAAATAAGAAAATTTTAATGATACAGCCGATAGATCATCAAGTCGAGACAACTCATTCCTAACATGCACATTGCTCCTAGTTTTTGCTTTTTCACTGTTTAGTCTCAGACTCCGAAGAATTAAGTTCTTTGTCGCCCTTTTTCATAACCTTTTAAACTTGTCATTTTTCTAGAAAAAGGAAAAGAAAAAGAGAGCACCATTATCCAAGTTAACAATACATTGCATAATTTTAGCGCCAAACAATGTTGCAGCCCTTCATAATAGGGAGGATTTTTTATTTTATTTTTTTGTCTTTTTTAATTTATATGGGTCCTGCATGTGTCCCACAACAATGTGCAAGAATGTCAACAAAAGTGTCAAAACTTTTTCTGAAAAATGGTTTAATTGTTCTAATGAATTCATGTAAGACAAAGAGAATTGTTTTTTAATGTTATGATACGTACTTCCCAAATTTACCCCTAATATAAGGAATTTTCAGTGACTTTTGTGCAACCCTGTCACTTGCTTTTTCAAATGTCAATTAATGATTTTATTGTGCTAAAAAATTTACTCCGTAAAAAAGTGCTTTTACAAGGGTGTCAAACAGGAGCTTAAAATATGATCATTCCACATATCTATATTCGAAACATAATTTCAAATTTAATTTTTTCCCTTTCTCATCTGCATGCTAAGTCGTCTACATTGTTTCTATATTTTCAAGTTGCAATAATTCTTAATTACTATATTGTTCTATTACCCTTCATTCCACATGCTTAGATTATATCTCAGCCATTCTGAATAAGATTTAATAATCCAAAACAATGACATTCCATGTACTTCCATCCAAAAGTACGAATAATTCAACTTCGTCATCTACCTTAATTAAAAAATCAATTTTAAAGAAAAAAAAATGAAGTCAGAGGATTGCATGATAATTTCAACATCATTGAATGTCACTATTTTATTTTGCTCCGTTATAATTTTACTCATTCTCTACATATTCTTCTTCTTTAATTGTCGTTTCCTCAAGTTAAATGGTCGGTCTAATATCCAAAGTCTTGGACAATTGCACAAGGAAGTTCTCATGAGAAGTCTCCATTTTTTGTTGATGATTATTAGAATTACCGTTATTTTGATTTTTAGACCAACAAAAATTTGGATGCTGGTCATCCTGGATCATAGAAAGTGCGGCTTCAGCGATAGAAAATTATCGATGGTCAATTTCCATTGCTTATCGGATTACCAACGGATTTCCGACAATATATGAATTTAATTATTTTAAATTAAAAAGACAAGGTTTACCAATGAAACAACAACATATACCAGTTGTCAGTGATTTTCCGTAGGTATTCCGTTGGTAAACTTTGAATAAAAAAAATATTATAAAATATTTACCGATGGACTTTTCCGTAGGTAAATTTGAATTAAAAAAAAATTAAAATTTACTTAAAAATAAACCTACGAATATTTCCATTGGTGTTTTCGTCAATAATATTAGACCCCATCTGTATCAGTTTCGAGCCTAAAAATAAAATCCCAATTTATAGCTGCTTTTATTCCTTCCCACAAAATCGACCTCACACCTAATTGTATCTGTATAGTTCTATAAAGAAAAATTGAAATACAAAGTTCATATAGATCGTGGTACAAGTTTGAATCATACTCATAATTTTTTGCATTTCCATTTCAAGGTAATATGGTGAGTGATTTATAATTATTTGTGTGAAATCCTTTTTTTTAAGAGATAAGTTTCTTGATTTGAAGATTTCGTTCAATATGATATAGTGTGTTAACAATGCATTATAATTTATTAGTGATTTTTCTACGTTTTTGTTATTATTTTTTGGCTTTCAATATTTTTACAGTGTCTTGATTCTTAATTCTTTTATGTTTATATTTCCTCTATAATATGCAATTTGATTATAGTATATAGTTGAACTTAAGCATCTAAAGAATTTATGGAAAGAATTTAGCTACTTTAGTCACATGCTTTCTTTATTGTAGTGTGTAGTTACATATGTACTACTAATGAGAAGATTTCTTGTGTTTCTTTTGTGTAAATATAGATGTAACATTGTTGAACAACATGGAGGCTGAACTTAGTTGGATGTTTGAACGAGTCGATGATGGTTTTCTATCTGACATATTTATTAAAGGGGTTGAAGAGTTTATTGAATTCGCCTTTTCAGAACCAAGAATTGGAGATAAAATTAAGTGTCCATGTTCTAAATGTGACAATAAGAGGTTTCTAGAAAGAGATGCTGTGAGATTTCATCTTTACAAAAATGGATTTAGAAGTGGTTATACACAATGGATAGCACATGGTGAACCACTAGTTAATCATACATCAGATGTTGGTGAATCCTCAGTTACACAAGTTATAATGAACTATACCCATCAAAACATGGTAATGGATGCGATGGGCCCTGAGATGTTCAACAAGTTTGTCAATCAAGATCAGTGTGCTCATGTGGAACATGTCTCAAATCAATGGGCTTCAAATTTCTTTAAGCTCCTGGAAGAAGCCGACAAACCTATTTGGCTTGGATGTAGTAAGCATACCAAACCTTCGACAATGACAAGACTCTTGAATTTGAAATCTGAATATAATATGTGAACAACGTGTTATGATCGCATGTTGTCCATAATTAAGGAAATTTTACCAAAAGGTGACCAGTTAGAAGTGATATTTTATAAAATAAAGAAAATGTTATCTTGTCTTGGCCTTAGAGTACTGAAGATCAATGCATGTATTAATGATTGCATATTGTACTATAGAGAAATAGAGAATATGACACAATGTCCTAAGTGTTGTAGTTCATGTTATAAAGAGAAGGTATCTCGATCAGGGCATAGAGTTTCGTACAAGGTGCTGCGATATCTACCTTTAGCCACTAGGCTTCAAAGGTTGTATATGTTAAGGTGTACATCAGAGCACATGATTTGGCATTCATAGAACCAATTAACACAAGGTGAAATGTCACATCTCGTACATAGTGATGTATGGAAGCACCTTGATCAAACTTATCCTCATTTCAACCTCGATCCACGTAGTGTATGTCTGGGTTTATGCACATATGGATTTAATCGTTTTACCATGTTTGATGTGCAGTACTATTGTTGGCCATTTATAATGATTGTGTACAATCTACCACTTTCGATGTGTATGAAACAAGATAATATGTTTTTGAGAATGGTTATCCTGGGACCAAATAGTCCTGGAAAAAAACCGTGATGTTTATTTACGTACTCTAATAAATGAACTAAAAATATTGTGGGATGAAGGTGCTGAAATATACATGTACAAAGAAGAATTTTCATATGAAAGCATTAGCGTGGACAATTGGTGATTTTTCAGGATATGGTATGTTGTCTGGATGGAGTACACACGATCTTTAGTCTTGTCTGTATTGTATGAGTCAAACTAAATCATATACACTTAAAAATGGAGGAAAGACGTCGCTTTTTGACTGCCATCGTAGATTCTTGCCACCCAGACATGATTTTAGAAAACAACGAGACAAGTTCTAGATAGGTAGAGTTGAAAAGGATGAGGTACTGCACCGTCTAGCCAGTGATGAGTAGTGAATTATAGTTGAGAACCTTCCGAACATTTCAAGAGGAAAATTTTGTAAGAGACAAGACATAGAAGGTTTTGGTTATAGCCATAATTAGCTGAAAAAAACAATTTTGGGAGTTTCCTTATTGGTATACAAATTTCATCTGATACAATTTAGATGTGATGCACATCGAAAAGAATGTATTTGATAATATATTCAACATAGTCATGGATATAAAAGGAAAAACAAAAGACAGTTTCAAGACCATAAAGGATTTAGAGCTTTATTGTAATCGTTCCAAACTTCATATATATGAAGATGAAAGGGAAAAGTTGTATATGCTGAAGGCTGCTTATAGCCTAACTAAGGATTAGAAACAAGAAGTTTGCACATGGATTAGAAAACTAAGAATGCCTGATGGTTATGCATTAAACATTACACGGTGTATCAAAGGTGATTGTGAGTTCTATGGAATGAAGAACCATGATTGTCACATTTTTATGCTGAGATTGCTCCCAATTGCATTTAAAGTTGTATTGCCTAAGCCAATTTGGGAAGTTTTAACTGAAGTTAGCCATTTCTTTGGAGATATATGCTCTACTGTTTTGAGGGTGAAAGATATGGAACAATTAGAACAAAACATTGTTATAACGTTGTGCAATGTTGAAAAGATTTTCCCTCCATCATTTTTTGATTCAATGGAGAATCTGCCTATTCACTTAGCATATGAAGCTAAAGTTGGAGGTCTTGTGCAATATCATTGGATGCATCCTTTCGAGAGGTACCAATGTTTTACTTCTTATATTATCTTCTTCTAACATTAAATATGAAAATATATTTTAATACTTAACTTGAAAAAGAAGGCGAAAAATCAAGCTCATGTTGAAGCGTCTATAGTAGATGCATACCTTGTAGAGGAAATATCAACATTTTGCTCACTATATTTTGGGAAAAATATTGAAATAGGATTGAATTGTGTACCAAGGAATGATGACAAAGGCTTTTTCGATCCCAAAGAATGTCTATCAACTTTTAGTACGCCTGGACGACCACTTGGCACCCAACATTCTAACTGTAGATTAATAACACATAAGGAATTCAAGGTTGCTTCACTTTATGTTCTTTGGAATTGCGAAGAAGTCACATCTTTTGTGGAGTAAGTAGTTCTAGTTATACTATGAGTACCTTTACATAATTACATATTTATGGCACAAGTAGTTGCTTATACAATCTCTCGTTATTGTATAGGGAATTCGATAAAGTATGAGAATGGTTTATACCCAAGTTTCTGAGGCACAACTTGATCGTTTACGTTATGAACATTTTTCTTGTTGGTTGAGGGAATATGTAAGTAATGTTGTGAATAATATCTTTACTACTTTGACAAAGTATTTTCCAAACGGATGTTCTATAACTGGTGATTTCTTATCTTCATGTCTTGGATGATAACAACATACTTGATCCTCATATAAAAGCTATGGCTTTGGGTCCGTCTCGTACATTGAGATATTACAACGGATACTTTGTAAACGATTTTAAGTTTCATACTTTAGATTACGGGTAGCACAAGACGACAATGAATAGTGGTGTTTGCATATTAGGAAACTGTCATAATGACTATGAATTTGACTATTATGGTTTGATAACTGAAATACTGGAACTTGAATATTTAGGAGTAGTTGGAAAAAAGCTTACTTTATTCAAATGTGATTGGTTTGACAATGACGGTGGGATTAGTGTGCATCGAAGATTTGGTCTTGTAGAGATTAATCATAAAGAAATGCTCCCAATATTTAGAGAATCATATCAGAGAATGAAGAATGTAATGTGTGAGTAGAACTTGCATTTCAAGAAGATCAACCACTTTCTAGTCAGCAACCTGCTTGAGTAATTGTACTCAAACTAGCTGTTTTGAATCACGGAGAAGATGTTGTGCCTGAAGAAGTGCCAGCTGTTAAAGAAAATGCGCAAGATGACTATGGTAATGATAATTTGACATCTAGTTCAAGCAAATGAGACACTCATTGAAGAAAATGCTAGCATTCAAGTAAATTTTCTGTGCACATTATACTTCAAAGTTAATAATTCAGTGATTACATCTAATTCTAGTAAGAGTTAATCTATCTCAACTTTTGTTTGAATTTTAAGCAACAAGATTTGTTGACCTATGGTTGATTTCATCATCGATGTTTTGATTATAACAAATAAGAAGAGTTTGATCGACAAAACTTAGTGCAAGAAGATGCTGTGCCTGAAGAAGTGCCAGCTGTTAAAGAAAATGCGTAAGATGACTATGGTAATGATAATTTGACATCTAGTTAAAGCAAATGAGACACTCATTGAAGAAAATGCTTGCATTCAAGTAAATTTTCTGTGCACATTATACTTCAAAGTTAATAATTCAGTGATTACATCTAATTCTAGTAAGAGCTAATCTATCTCAACTTTTGTTTGAATTTTAAGCAACAAGATTTGTTGACCTATGGTTGATTTCATCATTGATGTTTTGATTATAACAAATAAGATTAATATTGTTTCTAACAATTGACTTTGATTGATAATAGTTCAATGTTAAAAACTATCAAACATTGCCAAAATCAACACATCATAAATTGAACTCGAAATGAAGAACAAAGTGATAGTTAAACATTCAAGTCAAATCATTCAAGACGAGAGCTTAAAAGATCAAAATCAAGACTATCAAATCAGGCTCATGAAGAAGAACGAGATCAAGAGTTTGAGAGCCAACAAGAAAGAAACTTTGAAGCAAGATCAAAGACTAGACTTTTGAGATCATATGTAAAGGTATAACACTTTGATCTTTAGTAATGAATGACTATAGCTCAAAAATCATTTTGTGCATGAAAGATTATTTTCATATCATTTGAATAAAATATTTTTTTATCAAAAGTAAAATTGATCTTTCAAAGTATACTTGAAAGATGGCATGGCATTGACTGGACTTTTCCAACGGTCCAAAATTTGATCGTTCTGACTGTACAAACGGTTATATTGGTCATCTGAAAATTGGCAATCAACCGGACTAGTCATTCGATTTAACAGAAAGTTTGATGTTTTTCACTTCTATAAATA
>CAIGRQ010078456.1:0-10351 GCA_903798375.1 Fraxinus sp. D2006-0159
AGTGAAATTAGGTGTGGGTGGATAGATGGATTAATTTTATTTTATGATACTACTATTAATATTAAAAATTTGAATTATCACCTGATTTTTGAATAAAAAAACTTTAAAACATGATTTTTGAATTGAAAAGTTAAAATCCATGTGTGGGTGTAATTTCCACATTGCATAATGAGGAAATTAGACACGGTAAAGAAGGAAATTGATTAATACACTTAAACCAAATTAAAATTTTAATAATCGTTATTTTGGACAGCTTGCAATGTAGCCATGATAACTATTTTATGGATAAAGTTTAAATGTCGAAAATTATTTTTCATGAATTATTGAACGCAACACAAACTGTAATTATTAACTCCATTTCTTGCTGTATTTTTTACTTGTTATCGTGAACTCATCATTTATCGATTTTTAAATTCGAAAGATGTATTTCAAAGTTTATCGTGAATATTTCGAAACGATAACAAAAATCTCACTCGACGAGTGAATAAAATAGCCCGTAAATAGGCCAAAACTAGTAATGGCTAAACATAAATTAAAAGAAAAAAAAAATCTAATTTTGTCGCTTTTTCACTTTCAAATTTTCACTAAAATCTTGAATGCATCAATTGAGTTGATATATGAATTGAAGTAAGATTAAAAAAATGTTTGAATTCGTATATTTAAATTGTTAAAAACACACGTATGCATCTATTTAATTGCTCCACTCGGTCCACTGAGATAATGCGACTTTTTCCGATAATGTCATTTTTTTACATTTTCATTTTCGCAAATACTTTGAATGCACCAGTTGAATTTAAATGAGGTTTGAATTCATATATTTAAATTTTCAAAAACACATGTGTATATATCTAGGTAATTACTTCAATGAGATATTGTGATTTTTCATAGAAAAGTGGCAATATATCACCTTTTCACACTCTCATTTTCACAACGCCTTGGATGTATCGATTGAATTGATTTAAATAAATATGAATTGAATACAAGATTTCAATTAGTATATTTAAATTTTCAAAAACACGCACATATGACTCTAGTTAATTGCTTTAATGAGATACTGCAATTTTTTCATGCCCATTTTCCTTTTCGCAAACACCTTACATGCATCTATTGAATTGAGTCAAAGTTAATTCTCATATGTATTAAAGTAAAATAAGGTTTGAATTCATATATTAAATTTCAGAAAATACACACATATACATCTACTTAATTGCCTAAATTAGATGCTGTAATTTTCTTTTTTAGAGAAAAGTGACAAAATGCGATTTTTTATTTATTTATAGAAAAGTAATAAAATATCACTTGTTCACATTCTCCTTTCCGCAACCGCCTTGCATGCATCTATTAAATTGATTCAAAGTTAATTTTTCATATGTACAAGCATAAAACATGGTTTGAATTCATTTATTTAAATTTCCATAAATGCATACATATTCATCTAATTAATTACTCCAATAAGATACTGTGATTTTTTTTTTAAATAAAATGTTATTTTTCCACATTCATTTCGCAAACACATTTCATGCATCTATTGAATTGATTGAAAACTAATTTTTCATATGTATTAATGTAAAATAAAGTTTGAATCCGTATATTTAAATTTCAAAAAATAAACATGTATTGCATCTAATTAATTGCTTCAATGAAATATTTTAACTTTATTTTTATTTTTATTTTTTACTGAAAAGTGACAGACATTCGCATTCACTTTTTTCTCAAACACCATGCATACATCAATTTAATTGATTCAACTTTGATCGTGGATGAGAAATTACGGAATGATAAGAAGGCAGTTTCTCACATTCAACTTCATCTATCGAATATTATTTTTTAGGACGTTTTGAATGAGGGTTCAACAGCTGTTTTATGGTTGAAGTTAGAGCAATTGTGTTTTAACACGACCCATTTTCTCTTAAAATCAACAATGTCATTTCCAGATATTTAACCAATCACAGTAGCAAAACCATCAAAAAAGAAATTTCACAAATGCCAATTATTTAGATTCTATGATTCAAACTAAACTAATCACGAAATTCAAAGAAAAATAGATACACACAATGCAATAAGATGATTAGAATTTGTAAGTGGGAATTTATTTAACTCGAAATACATAATTGCGACTGTTGCTTTCATAATATATGTAAAGAGAGCATCAAACAATCTTAAAATAACATAATTGGGAACTAATTAAAGAAGAATCCAAAACATCAAAAACATGTAATTTTTGTTTGGATATTTCTAGATTTGGGAAAGAGAACTTTGAAGAATGGTAGTTGAAGCAATATTGGTCTTGTTTATGCTTGATTTATGGAAGATTTCCTCATTTCCTTTCGATTTTTCGAGATTGGTGGGCTGATTTTTGACAAACTGCCATGTGTTATGTTTGAGTGTAAAATATACGTTCAATTTTAACTATTTTCCACTTAATCAAAGTTTATCCTATTTTTTTCAAAGTAACCCCAAAATATAGGGTATTTGTGTAAGTACCCTTTACATTCGCATGGGCCTTACCAACAGAACTTGAGGCATTTTGCCTATAGCCATGCGATTCCCATGCGATCGCATGGTTTTGAAAACCAACCGTTGAGGTTGACGAATTGTTGGAATCATTTTGCGGTACATGAATGAAAATCTATAAGTAGGAGACTGATTTTCATTTCTAAATACAATCAACAAGAAGAAATCAATATTGTGTTATTCCAAATCATCAAAATCATATTCAAACTATTTTAATGTTTCCATTAAATTTATTGGAAGGATTATTTGTGCTTTGATATGTTTCTTTAAGACTCGATAAAATCATACAAACTATTTGTAAGACGTCCTAAAAAAACATTTGGAGAGAAGGCAAGTATCGTTTAAGGACAATATTTTTAAGCTTGTTCAAGTCTTACAATCATTTGGCAAATTCGACACCTAGCCACGAGACAGTAAACCTCACATTGTAGGGTCGACTCAAATAAGCCCGGCAATGAGGGCATGCGTCCAACGTGGCCTGCACAGTGAGACCCTCCAAAATTTTCCGACATACTAAAGTAAGGAATATAAAGCTGAAAATCAGAACATCCCAAAAAAGAACTCACCCTCCAATACATAATCAACAGACAACCCAGCACTCACATCAGCAAGAATAAGACCAAAAATTGAAGGTGGCCTTGGCTTTCGGGATATGAAATGTTGGAACTCGCTTTTGGCTAAAACTTTGTGGAACATTCATTGTAAAAAGGAAACCCTGTGGGAAGGCGGATAAATAATATTTTCTTACATGGCTGCAATATTTGGGAGTATGTGGGAAGAAAAGATGAATCGCCATTGATTAAAAGGCTGCTGGAACTAAGGGGGCAGATTGCAGTGACTGGGGAATATCTAGGGGCTGAACGGATTGCCCAGGACACTAGTGAACAGAGGCTGCGGAATACACAACCTGGGCTGCACCTACCTGGAAACGGGGACACAAATGTGCGGGCACAGGCAGCACCTCACGGTAATGAGCAGTCTGGGACACGGACTGGGCAATTTCAGGGGATGCCGAATGCACAGCATCCAGTACACTTACCTGGAAACGGGGCAACTAATGACTGGGAAGAGGCAGCAACTTACGGCAATGAACAGTCAGGGACACGAACGGGACAGATTGACACACGAACTGGGCTGGCTGAGACACGGACTGGACAGCAGCGCCTGGATAGCTGGGGAACCTCAGGCAGGTTTTGCATTAAAACTGCCTATGATTTTTTCAGAAACAGGGGATTAAAGAAAGCATGGGCAGGTATTATTTGGAACTCTTCTGTTACGCCCAAACATGCATTTATTCTTTGGCTTGGAGTGCAGTCCTGATTACTGACTGAGGACAAACTGATGAACTTAGAAATTGATAAAAATTGTTGTTTTTGTAATGGTGTTTCGGAGACAGAACAACACCTATTTTTTGCATGCCATTTTAGTCCCTCAGTTTGGAAACAAGTTCGAGAATGGCATGGGATTAGACAGATCCATGTCTACAATCCCAAGTGCTTTGAAGTGGATGAAAAAAGAAGCCCGGGGGACATCTTGGCAAAGTAAGGCCAAGAAGATCGCACTTGCTAGCACCGTCTACCATTTATAGACGGCTAGGAACAGGAAAATTTTTGAAGGTCTTCACACACAAGTTTAGAGTGTTGTAAGATGAATTAAAACACACATATACAAAGTTATGTTTTAGTTCTTTACGAGTCTTTAGCGCTAGATATGTAACTAGTATTCTTTACCTCATTTGATTGTCCGGGTATGCCTGGTGTTTTGATGTATTTGGTAAGTTCATCCATTGATGTTCGGATTTTCGCCGGGGAATGCCCCGTGGTTTTTGTACATTACTTTTGATCTATATAATTCACATTTACTGATAAAAATAAAAAGTTATCCTAGTCGCATATAATGAAGCGAAAGAGTCAAAGCCAGAGACCTCAACATTGAGGGTAGCCAAAAAAGAGTGGCATCGGCTCAAAGCATCAGAAACGGCAGATTTGTGAGGAATCGCGAAAGCGAATTGCTGCAAGTTCGCAGCCCAAGTTGCATGGTGGGCCGTGGGCTAATAGAGTATCATGACTAGGAAGGCACTTCAATGCGTCGTGGTCGGTGGAGCGGAAAAAAGGTGTTTGATTTTATATATTATATATATTGTTCAAGTATTGCGTATCAAACATGTTTGACATAATGAAATAAGTTGTTTTCTTTTGAGTTTTTGTCAAATATCACGGGGCTTCTTCACATGTCTGAAAGGCATCCAATGAAACCGTGAAGCAAAAAAGATTGGATTGGTGTGGAGACTGCAAGACTTTTGATTTTAAGGGAAGACTTTGTTGGTAAGGAATGAAGACTTTTAACAAGTCTTCTTTTATATATATTGAAAATTTGATAACCTAGTTATTAAAAGAGAAAAAAAATGAATTTTATTTAAAATCTTGGAAATAAAAATCTATTTTGATGGAGTTGGAAAAAAAAATTTGTCAATCAACCCTCCAAGAGTAAGCATTTGAGTCAAAAGATGACATTTTCCATGAAATATAAAGTTAGTCAAACACACTCTAAGTTAATTGGCGAAAAAAAAAAACTTGGATGTGGCATTTGAAATCTTGCATCTTTTATCTGTATCAATAAAACTTATTAGGTTATTTGATTTTAGTTAAAGGAAACGTTCAATTTTTGAAGTCTCTATGTTTTAAAGGTGTGTTAATTTTCAAGTTATTTGATTTAAATCAAATGAAACTTTTAATTTTTAGAATAACAAAAATGGAAGAACCGAAAAACCTCCTTCAAATATTTAGTCCCCGTTTGGTTTTCATTATTTCCAAAATATATTTTTCTCTCTTATTCTCAACCACACATTTTTAATAAAATAATATTATACGCAAACCCACAACTTTTCCTTATTTTTTAAACACAAATTCTACATCAAAATACTATTGTAAAATGTATTTTCATTACAAAAAAAGAGAGAGAGATTCAAACAGGGTTTTAATAAGAGCATGTTTGAGCCCTATTTTTTTTTTGTGAAAGAATGCATTTTGAAATAATAAATTGATGGAGAATGTATTGTTACAAAATAAGGAAAATTTTTAAATTTATGTGTAATATTATTTTATTGATTTGTTGAAAATAAGGGAGAGAAAAATATATTTTAAAAATAATGATTAAAGATAGGATAAATTTCGAATTAATTATTTGAAAGATATTGTACATCTTTATCAGCAATCCGATTCCTTGGAAAAGCAAATTGAGGGTAGGAGTCAAAATTGGTGTGCAAAATACCATTAATAATTGATATAATTGCAACAGAGGCTCCAAATCTTTTAAAATACTTGTAGACTTCCCATCACCTTTTAATCATTGCAGCCGTCTTCTCTAAATCTTTCAAACTGTAACAGCTGAAGCCCAAATAGATGAATTACATCCATAATTCTGTTATTTGACCAAACAATTGAGTTTAATTTTATTTTTTTTGATAATTCCGAAAAGGTAAGTCCATGTTTGGTACGCATTTAAATTTTTATTATCATTCTTCTACTCATTTTTAACCACACATTTTTCAATAAAATAATATTTTTGATCATATCAATAAATTTTCTTTATTTTTCAACCACACATTCTCCATCAATCTACTATTTCAGAATACATTATTCCAAAATAATGTGGCTCAAACACACGCTAAAATAGTAATCTTATATTTATCACAATAAACAATGAACAAAATTAATAAATAAAAAAATTTACAAGTATTTGAAAGGTTTGGAGCTTCTACTGCAATTATCCTCTAATAATTCAATATGATTTTGTACAACTCATTATCAGACTATTTAAATTTCAATATCCATTTAATAATGAAGAAAGCCAAAGAAAATATCATAGCAAATCGACAAAGTTGTGGGGACATTTAAAAATTTTCATTATTATCAACAGCTGCCTTCAATAGCATATTCGATTAAAAATTCTTGGTGTTAATTATTACCCAAATTGCATGCAAAATTGGAGATTATTAATTCGATTATTTTCTCGTATGTGGGTGTTTATTATCGTTTTTATATTAATATCGTTCATACCATGTCTATCCGTTTTCAATCTTAAGATATATACATAGTTTCGAGACGTGAAAATGACGTGTAATCCATCATGTTAAAGTTAATCAGATTAATAATTATTACAGCCATAATCTTAATTTAATCAAATGTTAATTGTCAACTTTTGACAAAAGGTAACTCATGCATTTCGACATTTTTTCTATATATATTGTTGAAAGATTGGCCGATAAAGTTAAGGATTTATAATCTATCAATGTCTTCTTTTTAATATTATAATGGTTAAATGATGATTCTTGTCGACTTTAAGTTAATTTTGAAAAAAAAAAAACGTGATTTATAAAAAGGCAAGTTGTAGCTTTTTTTTTTTTTTTTTTAAGAAGTAACTTTTAAGTACAAACAAACATAATTCTAAGTAATAATTAGATTGATCCAACCTTCCTGAAAATATAAAACAATGTTATCAATTTAATACGAACTAAATCAAATAAATTACTACCCGATGGAAATAAAAGGAATAAAATTAGGATTTGTTTGAGCCACATTTTTTTTTTTTTTTTGGAAAGAATGTATTCTGAAAAAAGAAGTAAAATTTATTGATGTGATGAAAAATATTATTTTATTAAAGAATATATGATTAAAAATGAGTAGAATAATAAAAATGAAAATTTTAATGTGTGCCAAACATGGACTAAATCTCAAAAGAAATTACTACAACACTTTCATTTTAAAATCAATCTTATCTTTTTCTTGGTATAGTTAGGTGAGATTCAAAGTGAAAAGGATAGACAAGTGGAACTATACGCCCATGACATGTTTGATAATTCCAAGCTTTCCCACTTGATATAATCTATTTCCTAGGTCCTTTTTTTGGTATTAAAAATTAAAAGGAATAAAATAATATTCAAACAACCATTGGCAATTCACTTATAAATAGGACCATTGTCACTCATATTTTTCCACACAAAAACTTGTTCACTAAACAAGAACCCTACTTGCATTTCCTCTTTATTCAATATTTTCTTCAAGAAACTCATCCGAGTTGATCATGGCACCCGTCACATATGACCAAGAAATCACCTGTTCAATCCCACCAAAAAAGATGTTCAAAGCCTTCGTTCTTGATGCTGATAAGCTCATCCCCAAGGTTTTGCCACAGGCCATTAAGAAAGTCGATATCCTTGAAGGCGATGGTGGAGTTGGAACAGTCAAGTTGGTCACTTTTGGCGAAGGCATGATCGTTTTTCATATATAGCTTAAATAATTTTTTAATGGTCGGATATGGTAAAAAAGCTCGTTGACATAACTTTTGAAAAGTCAAAATTTATTTTTGATATAATTGTGTTTTGTTTGGCTAGTTAAAATGTTTTAAATGTTCAGTTAAAAAGTAAAGAAAAATAATTAAATCTACGTGTAAAATTATTTTATTGAAAGTATAGGCGGTCGAAAATGAATTCACGAAAAAATGAATTTTAAAGAATCTCTAGTAAACTAGAACTTAATCTCAAATACTTGTACATGCAGGCAGCCAATACAAGAGCGTGAAGCACCGCGTGGACGCGATCGACGAAGCCAACTGCAAATACAGCTACAGCATCATTGAAGGAGATGTTCTTGAAGCCGGCGACCTTGAGAAAATCTCGTACGACGTCAAAATAGAACCTTCGGCTGATGGAGGATCCGTCTGCAAAACCAAAAGCACATACCACACCAAAGGAATTAAGGAAATCGCAGAAGAGAAGATCAAGGAAGGGAAAGAAAGGGCACACGCCATGTTCAAGGCTATTGAGAGTTACCTCCACGCAAATCCCGATGCTTACAAATGAGTAGCATTGTGGTACGTTTGGTATGCTCTACTGGACAATACTTTCTAATATTGTGTACGAAAACACGTTGTTGGCGTCCATACATGAATAAAAAGTCTGAAGTGTGTGTGTGTGTGTGTGTTTGAGGGTCTTGGTATGTGTGTTTTTCCCTTCCCATTTTGTGAATTCGATTAGAGTTCTGGGATTGGATCTAATAACTATTTCAGATTGTGAAATAAAAAAAAAAAGCTAAATATATGGGTAGCAAATATCTTTTTGGAATATTCATATATGTATTAAACTTTGAAATATAATGGATTTTGAGTCTACAAGATATTTTGCAGCTTAAAGTTTTTCTCTTTATCATGAGAAAAAGAAAGAATTGGTATCAATTTCTCGAAGCAAATGAAAACGAAACGAAAGATAAAACTTAAATGGATCNCTTTTTGGAATATTCATATATGTATTAAACTTTGAAATATAATGGATTTTGAGTCTACAAGATATTTTGCAGCTTAAAGTTTTTCTCTTTATCATGAGAAAAAGAAAGAATTGGTATCAATTTCTCGAAGCAAATGAAAACGAAACGAAAGATAAAACTTAAATGGATCGATTGAGCACTTTCCACGAGTATAAGGAGAAAAAGAAAGAAATGAAACGAGGAAAATAAGGCGAAAAGAGATCTGGGTAAGTGACGTACCAAACATGCCTTGTTTTTGTTCTCTATTTTATATTTTGTTTAAAATCTAGAGTTGAGAGGTTTATATGTGTGTACAAACTACCATACTTATTATGATTAATCTATATTTACATAGGGTTTTGACATACAACAAGGCTAGGTGTACAATCATTAGGGCATTGTAAAAGTTACAATCACTATATTGTAGCATGGGTTCCACCTCACTCACATTATGTCAACTCGTATGTACACACATACGTACACATAGCATAGTTCTACTTATTATATTAGAAAGTAACTGAACGAGACACGCCGCACCAAATGGGTTGCTAGAACTGTTTGAGACCCGATCCCTCTTTCCTTAATCAAGCAAATCAATGGAAGGGTCGAGGTTAAGGTTATAAATGGATTGGATATGGATCGAATCTGCCTATATCTGATCCGACCGGCCAAGAATAATTATTTGATCTGATCATACCCGATAATCCAATGGATATTTGATTCTTAAATTTATATCCGTTTTGTTATGTTATCGGATATTCGATCATAAATTAAAGAAATTAGGAAAAAAATAATAATGTTGGAATTATTATTCTTTTTCCAATTTCTCAATTCTTAAACGAGTTTAATAATTATAAATTTTTCAACTTTTTTATGATTAATTTGATGACTTTTTTTATTCTAAATTTATTTATTTTAGTGACAAATAACATGCCATAAAAATATTTTACCGACTCAATTATTTAGAACAAATCTGATCGGATTGTTATTGGATCAAATAGACCTATATTCATATTTGATCCATTTAGTTAACGGATTATCAGATTCAGATCTTTAATCGGGTTATTGGACAGATACTCTAAATCCATCTCCCATTAAATTCATGGGATTCGAATCAAAATTCAATTCATTGACAGTCCTAGTCAATGTTAGTCTTTAATCACTTCTTCTAACAAGCTTGTAATTAATGGATCGATTTCACATACATTTAACTAAGTTAGATATATGTGTGTATGTGTGTGTGTGTACGCGCGCGCACTTGTGGACACAAAAAGTCATTTCGATAGCTATTTCTCAACTAATCCAGTTTGACATTGATCTTGAAAAGCTTGCAATTTCGCTTTCATGGATGCTAAGACCTTTCTATGCTCAACCCGAATATGTCACATTCATGCATTAACAATATGAACAGTGATACTGGTTCCAACTGACAAGTGCATTTTTGTGCACTTATTCAGGGCCAGTTTATTAAGTTTTTGTATCGTTTTATTATTGAATTGTACTTAACTTAGGCTATTTGTTATCCTATTTCAGTTTTG
>CAIGRQ010078464.1:0-12561 GCA_903798375.1 Fraxinus sp. D2006-0159
ATGTGGTGTAGCAAATAAATTTTGTTGTGGTAATATAATTACCCTTTAATATATTAAGGATTATTGTTATTATTATTATTTTCATTTTAAGCACATGAGATTTGGTTTTAGTGACCATTGACCATATTCCTTCGTTTGCAAGTGAAAGAGATTGGGACATTCTCAAAGCCCAAAGGTCTATAACTATGGATCTGGAGGACCAGGAAGACGCAAAGGAACAGGACAGCAGCTGGTCAGAAACTTCATCGTGGCTTCTCTGTTAGTTAGGGTCGATTATTAACCCAACCCAACAACGTAACCTTCCAAGTCGGTTTAGGTGAATTGAGCCCCAAAACGATCCTGCCGCAGAACCCGAACCAACCTCGGTTTGGCGGTTCGGTTTGTAATATTGGTTTGTTCTTGGACTCAAATTAACTAAGAAGACAAATATCAAAATTTTATAGACATATCGAAATTAATTAAGAAAACCAAACATGGGCTTATTATCTCCTTACTAGGGTCAATAATCAAATTCTGACATAAATTTGGCAGTCTAGTTCATAGGTTCTCTAATGAATTGTATTTGTGGGGGTGAATTGAATAGCATTAGAAGAGAAGAAATAACAGCAGGATTCGACAAAACTCTCTAATCGAATTGGTCGAAATCGAACTCGAACCGAACCGAACCGAATCGAGAGGTTCTTCATAAATAATTAAATACCCGAACAAGTATTTGAATCAAGAAACGATGGGTTTAGATCGTTTCTCGGATCTAGACCAAGAATCGAAGAACCGAATAAGAATTGAATCTAAATAATTTTTTTTAATTTTTTATATTGAGTTAATTAAATTATTTAAATTTTTTCTAAACAAATTGGAAAATTAACTAATTTAGTGATTAATACTCAAACTCCCAAATCAAGTCTATGCCTAGCTAGTCCAGCCCAACCCAATATCTAAATTCAATTTTTTGGCCCAATTATTAATTTCATTGTTAACCCAAGATCTAGACTTTTTTAAGTTTTTATCCTTCTCTTTTCAATTTCATACTTTCATTCGATAAGCACAGGTCCACTAACCCAAAATCATTTGATAAATTGAAAACTTACATCTACATGTTCAAATCGAAGCCGCTGATTGCCGAGTCCGACTTCCCCCATCGAAGCTACGAATGAACCCGATTGTCATAAGTTGTATTTATGTACCGTTGCTATAAATGTCATAAGTTGTATTTATGTACATTTGCTGTAAATGTTAAAAAAAAAAAAAAAAATTAATTATAATACGGAATCGAACCGAATCGAATGAAACCGAACTCAAACGATTCCATAATTATATTTGGACCCGACAGTTCCATTTATTAATGATTTTGAAAGTAAATTCTTGATTTATTTCCAACAGAAACTATGGAATGCATTAATTGAATACAAGCCTTCTTCTTAGGCCAAGTGACCCTTGTTAATCCATAAATATAGCAACATTTGGATTACAAATTTAGATAGACGTCTACTAGGTTTTCACACAACATTGCATAGAACAAACATACAAAATAAGACATACTAACGAGTCTATGATCATTTATGAAGCAAGATGATCTACTTCCTCAAGTCGATCTTTGCTCATCAGTGCCAAACTTGATTATCTTAATTGTAGAAGCCCTTTATTATATCAGCTGTCGACAAAACAAAAGAATTAACTGCATCAATTTGATTCAGTTCATATTATAGTGTCAAAGAAATATTTTTGCAACAAAGGAGTAAATGTTATGGATTATAGTATAACAGACTAATATCCTAACCACAGTGGACACGAAAATGTTATGGATTATGGTCTAACGGACCCGGTCAAACCCCCCCTTTTTTTTGTCAAACAAATTGCCTTTTTTTTACCGAGAAAAAAGGTTTGATCGGGAACATAACTCCAACTTCTCATGGACAGAAGGTCAATTCTATATAGTCTAATTCCCATGAATACAAACATCAACCATGCTATACTTATCGAAAATGGTTGATAAACACTTTGACTGATCACTCACAATAGGGGGAGGACCCACATTTTTTATTCACGTGGGGTCCGCACACATGTGAGAGGTTGTCAAACTCGTTGTCATCCATTTTCGGTACAAATGGAAAAACCCTAAAAACATAATAAAATTGAAAATAAGCAAAGGCAACACATGGATTTATAATGGTTCTCTGGAGAGCAACTTCAATTCCTTTAAATATTGGGGTGACATGATATAATCCTCTCAAGGAGACGTGCATTGTATGGTTAGGCCCAAACTCTAGTGCATTTGAAAATAAACAACTCGAATAATTTACAAATATAGCCCATGTTTGACATTCATTTTTTTTGTAAAGAATGAGTTTTTGAAAATAACAACTCGAATATTTTACAAATATAGCCCATGTTTGACATTCGTTTTTTTGTAAAGAATGAGTTTTTGAATGAGTATGAATTTTTTATTTTTTTTTGAAAGAGGGTTACCAAGCTGGACATAATTTGGAATTCTCGTAGTTATAACAAGAATGGAGAAGAATAGTAGTGATGTACGAGATTCTTACACTAATTGAAGAGGTGGCTGATCTTGCCGAGGGTAATCATCATTTGGTTGCAGCCCATTGACTTGAAGGTAGTTTCGAGCATCGAATGGTGGAGGTTGAACAAGGTCGTAATCAGAACTCCCAGGCATCAGACTCATGTGCTGCTGGGCTCTCTCAGTTTCAGCTATCTGCAAAATTACACAGACAAAATAAAATTGAACATACACACTACTGTGAACATTTATATATAATTCCATTTATTCATATATTATGTGCACCCAAGAACGCACACAAGATCGAGAGAGAGAGACCTTTGCTCGAAGGTACTGATTGTTATGATGTAAGTCCATCTCCTGCTGTCAAATCATTTTTCCATGGAAAGAAAATAATCAGGAAGTTGGTATTTGAAATAAAACGATAAAACATTCAACATAATCACTCTTCTCTTGGCTAGCTATAGCTATACAAGAAAATATTAATCCAAGCTTGACTCTTTCCCTTTTGTTCATAGAAATGAATACTTGAAGCAGATTTTGGAACATTCTACAACATAGAATAAACTTAAACAAGAAGGATTATTTGCAAAGGAAGTTTCCCTTTTGTTCATAGAAATGAATACTTATGCAAAACGCACATCTTGGCACTAAAGAGAGCTCATATTCTAACCTATGGATCCTCAATTAATCCACAGAATTATCTTAAGCCCTGGCATATGACTTCACGAACTGCTTGGCATCTGTGACTGGCCAAGGTTAGAAGTACATATACCTGAATTTGATTGATGGTCTTGTCGAGTTCTATCAAATGCTATGTATCGAATGTTCCTTGAGAAATACTTGGTACTTATTTTTACATTTCATGAAAGAAATTTTGAAAAAAATGGGTACAAAAATTTCATTTTCATGTACAAAATAATGTGAAACAAACATGGGCTAAGTACCGTAAAAGTAATATTGGATACCAATTTGTTGGGAGGATTTGATGAGTCTCAAACGAATTCAAGAAAATAAAATTTAGGATAAGAATTTAAGAGAAGAAAATTATACTTTCAAAACTCCAACTTTTATTATTCAATTTTTTTGTGATGAGTACAAATAAGCAACATTTTTATACTACATTTGGTACATAAGAATTAATTGTTAATACATGAATTTAAATACCCATTAAAATTCCTACATATATTAATCGAAATAATAACACGAAATTAATATAAGACAAGAATTTTGTAGTATTACTGAAATAATTGAATTATAGTAATGTAAAAATCTTCCAAAAATTGATTCTCACACGAATTAATGATTTCTTACCCTCTTTTGCATGTACTCAATTTCAGCAAATAGCAGTTCATTCTGAGATTCATAAAGAAAGGAGACAATTTAGTCGCAGAAATCTGAAGTTATCGAAGTAATTTCATCCGTATACATAATTTATTGACGAGAAAGAACATAAATTATTAATTGGCACCTTTTTTGATCTGATTCTGCTAATGCCTCTTTCAACCTTACTCTCGAGGTTCTTGAGTTCTCTGAGGGACAGTGCCCCTAGAGATTCACCAAGCATGTTCCTAAATCAACAGAGACACAGACAAATGCTGAAACAGTGTAATTATTGCACCAAATAAGATAAGATGAACCAGTAAAATAAAACTCACCTGTTCTCATTCTGCTTATTACTAATTTGTTGTCGCAGCTTCGATGCTTCTTGCTGATAGAACTGCAATGGTTCTCGAACAAAGTTTAGAATTTCACGTTTGTCATGTATTAAAGTATGTATTTCCATTTCCCTGATTTAAACCCTAAAACCTATCATATGGTATTTGTAAAACTGAACCCTTGATTCCCCTCAAAATTTGTTGAAACCCACACATCTAAGGTTTTAAAGAAAGGGGAAAAATTAAGTCTGAAACTGTACCTGAGCATTAGCTTCAGATATTGAACCATTGTTTGAGGAATCTGAGCAGGCTTTCTTGTACCTTTCAATTGTTTCTTTGACACTGTACCATTGGACATCAACAATTTGTTTACACTTGTACCTATAGATGCTACTCTATAAATCATAGGTAATTTCGAGTTGTAGAGAGTAATAGGCAAATATGTTTGGAATTTTAACTATGTAATCGATTTCAAGATTGGAATTTAATCAATTCTTATCAATGGAATTGTTGCCAAGTACAAGGATAAAATGTTGGAAGTTAATCTAAACTTGTCGTGAATGTTAAGGATATATCGAATATTGGTACTTCTCAGTATATACAATTAGTGATTTCTTAGACACTTTTCTTTGATTATTGTAATGAAATAAATAAACTAATTTATCATAAAGCTGGGTATGCAAAACCATGAACAGAAGGTGAGTGTTGTCTAAGTCAAATCAAATCATTCTGTCTACTCAAACTGTCCCATTTCATGAATGAATATGAAATTAACCCTACACTGAGGAGATGCCTTGATTCCTCAGTGAACTGCTACCTTAATTTTGTCGAGCCACTTATTGGCTGTCCTTGAGAAGCAGAACTAAATCCCGAAATATGATTGGCTCATTTTTTTGGTCTTAACTTCATTTACACTATGGATAATACCTTTTAACCCAAGGTTACTCGCCAATCAAAGAATCGAGTCTTGTCCATATGAAATTCTGAGAACATCAGAACCGTCCATTTGAAGCAGCCATTCCCATGCATCAGAATCAGAGATCAGACGTCCAGAAACTCTCCATTGGTTGCCAGTTTCCGTGCATTTTTCTGCAGTCTGACTCTCTCCCCCAACCCCCCTGCCCCCACCCACCTACAAGAATTCGGTACCTCTCATTGGTTGGCCATTCTCTTTCACTTCTGTTCCATTGCTCTTTTAGTTTCAACAATTTCAGAAGCTTTTGTGAAAGCCTCTAACTGAGATAGCTTAAAGAAATATGGGTTCTATTTTTCACCATTTCAGATAAAATTTGAGTGAGAAATCAGGAAAATTTATGGGCATCAATGACCCATCACTTCCTTTTGTCAGAAGTCATGAACAAGAAAATCGAGTGTAATATGACTAAAGATTCTTGTTCTGAGACCATTCTGTATATATCTACGTTCAATTCTAACTGAACAAGAAAGCCCATGTTTTCAATCTTCCCCCAAATAAAAGAAAAAAAATAATAAAGAAATAAAGAAACCCCGGATCCTAATTCCTTAGGAGTTTGAGAAATGTACAAGTGTGTGTCAAATGTACAACCCATGCTAACTTTAACTAGCTTTCGATTGGTTGGTGACAGATCTAACGCTCAGCAAGCTGGGGATCTACACAAACTAGAAACCCTAATTAGGGAACAGATCTAGTGGTTTGCTTTTGAAATTATTTGGCCTATGTGATTTGAAGAAAGCAAACCCTAATTAGGTTAATTTTTACATTATTTAGTACTACACGTGTGGTAAAGGAAAGACCAAAGAGTACTTTCTGAAACCCTAATTTCAGTTTGATTGGTTGGGGAAGATATATTTGACTTGATCTAAGAGAAAAATTAATTTGGATTCGGGAATAATTAAGCATCATTTTTCAGAGCCCATTCACTACTGCGTGCAAAATCTGCTAGCTATGTATGAATGAGAGCTTGACAGCTTTCTTGGTAGGAGACAAGAGGAAGAGAGAGGAGATTTAACAACAAATCAACAATGGAGTAAGACTGGTCTCAGAGTTGTGCAACATACACATAATTTGCTCTTTTTTTGCAAGAGATTTATGCATTTACTAAGAGATGGACTAAATGGGATCAAGAAAACTGAAACTCCATAAAGCACGGTGAAGGAAAAACAAAAACTCGAAAAATTGGAAAAGGCAAGTGAGTCTTTGTCCAGAGAACTCAATCTTCCCTGTGCAAGAAATGATCGTATCCTTGCGGTTAAATCTTCCCAAAAATTCTATACAAGAAACTAAATCAAACACAAACATATGAAACTAAATATTTGTACCACTTTTAGGGTAAAAAAAAATTGCCCTAGATTATTATCTTACTGAAAAACAAGAACAAAAAAAAAAAAGAGTATTTTAGAAGATTAACAAGTATGTGAACACCCTATATCCTCAAAAAAGATTTAATTAGGCCCTTTCAAATTATGATTTTGATAGATTGAAGTGTCTGTTTGTATTCAATTTACCTGTTGTTGGCATATTCATAGAGACGACCTCGGGTAGAGAAGACAATCAAAGCAACCTCAGCATCACAGAGTACAGATAATTCATAGGCCTTCTTGAGCAAGCCGTTGCGGCGCTTACAGAAGGTGACCTGACGATTTGTGGTGTTTTCGATCCTCTTGATCTCGATCTTTCCCCTACTGATTTTCCTCTGAGGAGAAATTTCCCTTGATTGATCACTCTGCAATGCCATTTCCTGAGCTGAAACAAGGGAAACAACGTCATTACCTAGCTAATTCTTGAACAAAATCAACCTTTTGAAAATAGTTTTATTGGATAAAAATTCATAAGCAAAAGAAATCTTTAAAACCCAAGAGTCCAGAGAATCTTATTGTCGATGATTTCTTTGCAGTCAAAGAAAGTTTTTTTCTTTTGTGTGTAGAAAATAAGGCTGTGAAATGAAGGAATTGATTGATGAAAATACAGGTGAACCAAAAAAAAAACTGATTTTTTAACATATATTTAGCTTCACAAACCTGGTAAAGGAAACTACGACAGAAACTAAGGTTTTTGGGTTTTTGAATTTTCTTAAAACTTTCCTACAAGTTCTGCACAAGAAGATGCAGAAAATGGAAGGGAACTGTAATAGAAGATGTGTATTTATAAAGTAAACAAAGACTTTTATTATATGATAATACAACCTTAATATGCTGTCGTTTTATTACTTTTTGCTGGTTTTTATTGAAGAACCAGAAGATGAGGTATAAATAAGGGAATCACTAATAATACAGCCTTCCCTGACCATTCATTTCATTTCGACTTTACTTTTTTCATTTCACTTTTCTTTATGTGAGTAAAAAATCTTGTTGGGTGGTTTGGGGAGGGGGAGGGGGGTTGATGGAGGGTGATGGGGAAGTTGCAGTGTAGAAAATGACACCTGAAAGTGAAATATAGATGGGATGTATGGTGTATATAACCTTGAACTAGTTTTAATCTCTCTTAAACTTACATTTCCTTTGTATTTGTATTTTGACACTATTATAGATTTATTTTGTCTAAACACTTGAGTTAATAATGACACGACGGAACTTTTATATCAAATGTATGATGGGTGAAGTTTTCGGGTGTGAAATTGGAATAGTATATATTGTTGGGATATTACACCGATAACGTGCATAAATTATAGTCTCAAAACGTACATTTTACTTGCGCAAAATCGAACATAGTTTCGACTTACCAAAAGATTCCAACATATATCTGAAAAGGCCATCCATGACGGGCTGTTTTAAGATTATTTTATATGCTACACGACATAGGATTTTCCCATTTCTTGTATTAACATTTGCCTTAAATCAAATTTTTGACACATGATGTGTTGACATAGCTAAATACATTGACCAAAAATAATATATTTGATGAAAAATATGATGATATCTTCTCATTATTTGATAGTCCCTACCTGTCCATTGTGGATAGCTTTCTGTTTTTTCACATAAATGAGTGATATGACAAAAGAGAAGGCCCTGCCATGTGACATCCAGTAATCTATTTCCTTGCTATTGGAAGTTGAAAATTATCTATGGATAAAAATTGGCATTTTGAGCAGTAATTTGTTGTTTTAGGCCAAGGCCATGAGTGTCTGTTTAATTGATTGGGATCCTCCATGGCCACATTTGTCAATCCATCTTTTTTCATATGTTCTATAAGTGTGTTTCTTTTTGTTTTTTCTTGTAAAATTCGTCTCATCGGTAAAAACTTGACTCAAACTCATACACGTTTAATAAGGGAAAACGAGAAATACGAAACTTTAATGAAGGGCTGAATCGGATCTTCATAATAATGATAGATAATAAACAATACTGAACAAGATTTACGTCAATTTCACTATAACAAGTTATCATTTGCTAAAGATAGATTGTGTTAAATTTTTTGATAGATATAACAAATGAATCGAACAAAATAACATAAAAAGATTCGTATAATCGATTTTTAGAAGGAAAAAAAAAATTGTTGGAGTGTTAATTTTGGCATAGGCCCTTCCAAAGGTGATGTGGTCTGACTTGACCTAGCAATGGGATTAATAAGTCTTCACCTTATCTCGATCATTGCTTCATTATTCTTATGCTATGCAATGCCAATTGTCTTTGAAGATATGAATACGTCATTCTTCTATGCCCACCAAGAGACACATGCTTGCTTGACATTACTATATGACAAGTTTATGTATATTATTATTATTATTTATTAATTTGTAAGGCTATTTCAAATAAGCTTACATTTCATTTCAAAAGTTTGAAAAAACTAAGGAATTGTTCTTTTTGTATTTCAGTTTTGTGTTTTGAGTTTTGAATTCATTTTAGGTTTTGTTTTTTGAGTGTCCATTTTGAGATTGTTGAAAATGTGTTCTTTTTGACGTTTGGAAAAATTATTCTGAAATTTTTTGTTTAATTATAACTGAAAACACTTACAACAACAAATTTGTCGTTTTGAGTTTTCTTTGTAAATTTTTAACTTGTTTTCGAAAGCAGGAAAGAGAAACGCGATTTCACTGTTTTGAAAAATCGAAAACAGAAAACGGTAAAGAGAACAGACCCTATTATATAAGGATCTTTATTTTTTTTGTTTAAAATCAAACGACATTTTTTGCTAAAAATATTCTATGGATGAAAGAAAATAAGGATACGATGGAACTAATTTTCTAACACGCTACTTGACATAACAACTAATTATACTAACGAACCACCTTATTTCCATTTTGAGGAACGAAGAAGGGGTGCAATCCTCGTTTAACCTCTTACAATAAAACACTAACATGCGAAATAGCAAAGCGAAAATGAGATTGTATACTTGGACCACCCTTACCCTTTCTGACTCAGAACATTGTTGGAAGAGTGACATCATCGATAGGGCTGGTCCTGAGATTTGAGGGTCGTAAGTTATACTTTATATATGGCCTTTGATAAATAGGTTAAAATAAAATTACATACAATAATTATAAATATACTTTTACTATAGAAAAACATTCAAAGTTATAATAATAAAAAATTCAAAAGTTCACTTTAATTTACTCTTCTAGAATTTTAACGGGGGAATATAGAACTAGAAAATAGAAATCTCCATGGCGTGATTATCTAGAATAGATGAAGAAATTGATCACAAATTTCCAACACAATTTCTCCGGAATAATTTTTTCTTCTTGTCCGCGGTTTCATGTACCTAATTTTCTACATAATGGATTATGCCCAAGCGTCCCCCAAATAGGGAGTCGTCACTTGTCGATTCGGTAAAAGATTACGTAGAAAATTATGTACAACAAGAATAATTATTTTTTCATTTATTGATAACACCCATAATTATATAATCATTTGTATATAATTGTTTTGATCACAGACATCGACTATAGTTTTTTTTTTTTTTCTCCGATCATTTTGTGTGTTGTGATTTTGATCTAATACGTTGTGTAATTGTGGTCTATAAATTGTGCAATTGTGTAATTGTGGTCTATAAATTGTGCCTGTGAGTTTCAATCACAAGATTCTGACAATCTATAGTTTTAAGTATGCACGGACAATTTAAGATATGACATAAGACAGGCCTTTGAAAAATTACCATTTCGTGCAAGGATTGTCATTATACGTCGTGTGACGAGACGTGTGAAGTTTTGTGATTGTGATTTAAAATATTGGTAATACATTATGTAACTTTGATATACTACATTGTATGATTTGATTTATAAGATTGTGTCATGACAATTTTATGGTTTCATGTCTCTTTAAATATGACTTAAAACATGTCTACTTGAAAATAATGACTTCATACAAGAAGTGTGACTTGATTCCAAGGTTGAAGGCTTTATTTTGAGCACGAAAAGTAAAATTTGAATCAAATTATTAAAAATGTGATTTTTTTTTCTTTCTAAATTTTGTGATTTTGAAATCTGTTAAAGACGGTAATTAACATTAAAATCCGAGATTACTTACTGAAAGTATATTATTTGATAATAAATGTTAAAGATCAAGATTTTAATTTATATTAAGATCAACAATTAATTTTAACTACATATTAAATAGGTCCCACAACTTTTTAACATAGTTTCATTAACTTTTATCAAAATCTACTAAAAATTTGATTTTAATCCCCGCCAAACAGGGACATGATTCATTATTTAATTAACACCTGATTTAGAAAAAACATAAAAAAAAATAATAATAATAAAATCTTAATGATCTAATAATGATAATTAAATGTTAAAACCATGATTTTACTTAATTTTTGAATTTTGTTGATCCAAGATTTTCGGATCTAAAAGATGTTATAGGCAAATTGAGCGGCAATGTTGCAAGGTAATAGTGGTGGTGGTGATCTCAGACCATCTCCAATGGAATGGTTAAATTTGATGTAAAATACTCTTCAATAGTATGTCTAATATGGTGTAAAATTTGGTGTAATGAATAATGATAGACCATTTGGTGTTACACCAAATTTGAGATTTTTGGCTATCCCTATTTTGCCCTCTTCCCCATACAACAAATATATGTTCCATCTATATCTTTTTTTGTCTTTTAGAATTAATAGATTTTAATCTATTTATAATTATTTTAATGTGCTGGTTATTTATATTTAATATTTAGGCTTATTAGCACAAAATGTCCATACGTTTGACATTTAGTATGCAAACCATCCTTACATTTTAATTTTTTGCATGTTTCATTGTACAAATCACCATTTTNATCTATTTATAATTATTTTAATGTGATGGTTATTTATATTTAATATTTAGGCTTATTAGCACAAAATGTCCATACGTTTGACATTTAGTATGCAAACCATCCTTACATTTTAATTTTTTGCATGTTTCATTGTACAAATCACCATTTTCATTTATTTTTTCAATTAAAATCTTTGAAATGACGAAAACACCCTCATATGTAAATAAAACAAAAAGAAAAGAAAAGAACAAATTAGAATCATAGTCCCAAAATTTCAAAAGATTACAAATGAGTTCCAAATGTATAATTAAAAATTCAACCTACGCCAAAAACTCAAGCCACCCAACACCTTTGAACGTTAAAAACTCCGATCAACCACCATCCAAACCATTGGAACTCCATACCATTGGACAACTCTCACTCCCCTCTACACATACTACCTAGCCATCGCCATAACGTCACCAGATTTGGCCAAAATCTTTCGTGTACTCACTTACTATCCCAGTTAGATCAGTCATATGGAGTCTGAATTGTTGAAGACCTATAGGTGGAATTCCTGCGTTGTGATAGGTGGTCTGTGATTATGGGTCTCACCACCAATGCCGAAAATCGCGACTCACATTTGTGTTTTCGCTTGATTCGAAAAATGGGGCTGTAAATTTTGATCTGTGGATTTGTTGATGTTGCAAGACCATGAATAGGTGCGCCCAGATAAGTATAGTCGACCGGTATGAAGGAAAGGGAATGGATCTCGTCGGAGAAGGTGATATAGTCGATTTTTTTGTTAACAAGTTGCTGATTTTGACCATCGATTTCAACCAAATTTGGTGACGTTTGGGCAGGTGGCTGGGTGGTATGTGTAGAGGTGAGTGAGGGCTATCTAATGGTATGGAGTTCCGGTGGTTAGGGTGGTGGTTGGCGAGTAAGGTTCAAAGGTGGTGGTTGGCGAGTAAGGTTCAAAGGTGGTGGTTGGTCGGAGAAGGTGATGTACAAGTTGTTGACTTTGGCCATCGATTCCGACCAAATCAGTGATGTTAGTGCTGGGTGGCTGGGTGGTACGTATAGAGGGGAGTGAGGGATGTCCAATGGTATGGAGTTCCGGTGGCTAGCTGGAGTTTTTAAGGTTCAAAGATGGTGGTTGGCCTGAATTTTTGGCATATATTGAATTTTTAATTATACATTAGGGATTCATTTGTAATCTTTTGAAATTTTAGGACT
>CAIGRQ010078528.1:612-13670 GCA_903798375.1 Fraxinus sp. D2006-0159
TCTTTTTTTTTTTTTTTTTTTTAATGTTTGATTCGGTATTTTAAGTTACAAATATGCGTTTTAAACGATTTAAAATTTGTTCAAAATATTGAAGTGCGGTCATGATAAATATATAGTCGATAAATTTTAAATATAAAAAATAATTTTGCATTAATTGTGAAACGTAAAGTCGTGATTGTTTATATTTCTTTTCAATTTCAACATCATTCCAATATCCTTTTTTCGAATTTTATTTTTTCTACAACGTTTGATTCGATATTTCACGATATGAATATCCATTTGGTAGTTTGTTAGTGTATGAGTATTTTTAAATTTGAATTGAATTATATTTGTTGTTTATGATGAATAATTTCCCCTTTTGTTTCTAACTTCATTTTTTTATTTGTTTATTTTTCGTTTTAACTTTAAGGTTTTCTAATGAATAAGTTTTGCTAAATAAGATTTAATAGTGATATCTCCAAAATAACCAAAAATCAATCAACGCTATTACATAGCCTACTATACTACTGTACGTGCCTTGCACGTGCCTCTGACTAATAATAAAAAAAAAAGGATAAAAAAAACTATCTACAAATGAGAGGTGGAAATTTGCTTGCACAACAAAGTGTGTACATGTTTAGCCAAACTTAAAAGGGTAAAATTTACTTTAAAAAATAACTTATTTATTTTCAATTCAACTAATGAAGACTATATGTTTTTAAACTTTCTTACATGCTTTTAAGTTAACTTTATAAGCCAATTAATTAAACACAAATATATGATAGGAAACGGTATAGTTTACGATCAACTTATATAAAGAGTCAAAATATTCTATCTTAAACCTTAATAGAATTCAGGTGGACGGTAAGCTTTTTCTTATTCTCTATGTCTAAACAATATTAATAAATAAAATTTATTTTCCTTCTTGATATTATTCGCACATAAGCAAGAATAACTTGCACGCCTTCACTTGAAAGGATTACATTCAAGTGTGAATTGACGCCGTATGTCCATTTGAGTAAAGAACAAGAAATAACTTTTAGATAACATCCCAAACCGGACTCATTTTTATTACAAAGAAACAATTTAATTAGTGATATCTCCAAAATAACCAAAAATCAATCAACGCTATTACATAGCCTACTATACTACTGTACTTGCCTTGCACGTGCCTCTGACTAATAATAAAAAAAAGGATAAAAAAACTATCTACAAATGAGAGAAATTGAACCGACTTTACGCCCTTCCAAGCTTCCAAGCAACATATGCTAACATAGTCATTTTGAAGTGGAAATTTGCTTGCACAACAAAGTGTGTACATGTTTAGCCAAACTTAAAAGGGTAAAATTTACTTTAAAAAATAACTTATTTATTTTCAATTCAACTAATGAAAGACTATATGTTTTTAAACTTTCTTACATGCTTTTAAGTTAACTTTATAAGCCAATTAATTAAATACAAACGTATGATAGGAAACGGTATAGTCTACGATCAACTTATATAAAGAGTCAAAATATTCTATCTTAAACCTTAATAGAATTCAGGTGGACGGTAAGCTTTTTCTTATTCTCTATGTCTAAACAAAATTAATAAATAAAATTTATTTTCCTTCTTGATATTATTCGTACATAAGCAAGAATAACTTGCACGCCTTCACTTGAAAGGATTACATCCGAGTTAAACACCTGAGTAAAAATAATGTTTCTTTGATTACATTAACAATACCACAAGATGTTTAGAACTCTACACAAATAGAGAGTTAAACTCCTGCACATTATTTCACCATTTCCTAGTGCTACATAAATCTCGTACATGATTTGTATGAACATCAATGTTCATTTCATTACGTAGGCACATCAAGGAGTTAAGGTTGGGTTAAGTTGAATGCGAAAATAAAAATAAAAATCGAGTTCAAAACGAAATAAGAGAGAGAAAAAATTGGAAAAATGGAAAAGAGGCAGTGGCGCCTAAGCGCCCGGCGCCCAAGGACTGGCGCATGCCGTTGAAAAATAGCAAGCCAGCGCCTAAGCGTTGTGACCCTAGAGCCTAGACTTTGGGTTACGACCCAAATTTTTTCAAAATGCCTCAAATGATGTTCTTTTCCATTCCGAACTCTTTTTCAAGTCCAATATCAATTTCAACTCTCGATGGACATCCAAAATAGAACTTCAATTTGATATAAAACTCCAATAGTATTCCAAATTTGAATTCTTCATGACGTATGCTCCAATTAAAATTATTCAATACTTCAAATACTTCAACAAAGGAATGCGGGTAACACCCAATTCCAACATTTTAGATGTCATTTTCTTAGGCATAACTTCTTACTAAATATGAAAAGGAAGATTTTGAGGATGGAAATTATAGTACTTCCCTTGGTTCTATTTATAGGGGAGTGGTTTCCTTTTAATAAAATATAAAAATTGTCCCATATCATTTACTCAAGGTAGTTTGATGATGTGGGTTTTTGATATATTTCAAAATCTTATCTAATAAGAAGATATATTTTGAACTCTCTTGGCTACAAATTGTTGAATTTTAAACGGTGCAATCTTTTTTAAGGCTGTTTGTGACATGTTCTAGGGACGAATTATCAAATTTGGATTACCCATAAGTCATTTTGGAGACTCTTGAATTCTTACCAAGGTAATTTATGTAGTAATATCTATATAGATATATCATCTTTGTAAAGGATTTTAGGGCGTGTTTTGTATTAAGGAATATCCCATATAACAATAAAACTTAGAAAGTCGATTTTTGGTATAGACAACACTCTACTAATCTAAGTCTCTACTATGTTGAAAAGTTTGGATTTTTGTAAATTTTGATCAGTTGGGTACGAGTGAGCTTTTCTAATAGAACACTTTTTTAATATGACAAGTCCGTTTTGTAAGGTCGAGTTTCGTATTATTCCAACAATAAAATAACAATCGTCGGTACTTTAACATATCATTGTATTCACTAGAATTCATCTTATACTCTTTCTTTATGGTCATAGAAGCTAAAAAAAGATTAATGACAAAAAAAGAAAAAAGTGTCATGAGTATTTTTTCCAAAGAAAAATTGATTCAAATGAAAGACCTTGTGAAATACAATAACTAAGCATGCATGCTAGGCTAAGCCCAAAAGAAAGTTTTGAAAAAAATAAATTAATTAAGAGTCACTTTCATAAAAAGTAAATTGTGCTAGTAAAAAAATGTTTGTAAGGAGCTCTACTCTCGAGCTGTGCTTGAAATTAGTTTCTAGGTAATAAGTTTTGTTGAAATAATATCTTTTCAAATTAATAAAATTAATAACTTTGAACTATATTTAACACTAATATTCAGATTAATTACTCAATTAAAATTAATTAATTACCATTTTTTTTTTTTTGGTCTGCAGTTATGTTAGAATTGACTCATGAGTGACTAGCACATCAGGACTAGCTCATGAACACGTACCGGTCTACTTTCAGAATTTGAGAATTTGAGAATTCTGAATGAATTTAGAGTGATAGATTTTTTTTTTCTATTTTGTTAAGGGATATATATCCCACATCGATTTTACTACAACTGTGTTTAGTTAATATAAGAGTTTGAACTATTTCTCTTATCAAGATTGACATTTTAAGATGGAACCCAAAATCTTAACATAATATCAGAGTCCATTATGCTCCAAAGAGCAATTCGATTCCGTTAAGACTTTAAATTGAGTAAGTGAATTTTAAGATTGGTCTGCTCAAATGAGTCACCATCTTGCGAGGACGTGTTAAGGGATATATATATATATATTTCACATCAATAAATGATGTTGACACAGACCAATTAATAAAGATTTTGAGTTACTCCTCTTAATAAGGTTGACTTTTTAAGATGGAACCTCAAATCTTAACAGAATTAAGTAGTTTATGTAACTTCTTTGATGGGTATATGTGAAAATAATAAATAGATTTTGGAAACATAAAATGCAACTATAATACGGGGTGACTTCTAAGAAAATGTGGTGTCAATACATTCTTTTTTGTACAGGTGATATTTTTGAAATTGAGTCAATACACAAGGACTTGATGTGCAAATGGGCAATGGTTGGCACATTTAGTCACTAAACGTTGTCCCTCATGTGTAATTAGTCCCTAATGTCTCATTTTTGGTGATGAGATCCCATACCTATCACTTCCTTGCATAATCAATCCTTATGGACAGATTCCATGTTTCCCACAATTTTGATATTTGCAACATTCCTTCGTTTGCTTGACGACGCCGTTCGTTTGTTTGGTTCCCTCACCCTAGCCTTCTTCGATCTTCCCAACATTTTTTTTAAGGTGCTAGAGCTAAATGATGTTACTCGAGATTTGGCCAGAGCTCTTTACCTATAAGTGGAGCAATGACATGATATATTATTGTATGTTTTGAGGTAGGCTTCTTTATTGTAGTAGTGCACATAATTTAGCGGGTCTTTGCTAGTTAATTAAAGAGAGGACATCACAAGTGCACGAGAAAAACCGATAGTTGCCATTTGCCGACCTCTAAACGAACAACAAGTTCGTGCTCAAATATCCACCACATTTACCAAAATAGTAGCAAAATTGTTTACATGGTACTTGTTCGGAATTGGATGGAATCCATCCAGAAGGATTGATTGTGCAGGAAAGTGATAGGTTAGGGACCTCAGCACCATAAATAAAACGTCAGAGGACCATTTACACAGGAAGAACAACGTTGAGGACTAAATGCGCCAATTACCCGCAATAGTGACGTGAGAGAGAAAGAGACTCGATGGAATATCCCACAGAAGTATTCGTATCCGTTAAACTTGGAACTCTTAACAACAATGCTGCGCTACCAAAAAAGTATCAGATTGTTATTGTCCATCGATTATTATCTCTGATTCAAGGTTAGTTCTTTTGAAGTAATTATACTGGAGTCCTTTGTGCTTGAAGGATATGATTATCTCAGCATATTCACTCATTTGCAATTTGCTTTTTTCAGTTTTAAAAGTTGTTGGAATTATATTTGGGACGTTTCTAATACAGTATAGTAATAGGATTTTCATTCCAAGGGATTGATTATTATTGGGCTGCTTATTATTGACCTAAATTAAAACTCCACTGGCATATGATTGAGTGAATTATTTGAATATATATGATTGTTCTGTAGTATTATTGGCATATGATTCTGATTTTTTATGCATGAAGATACATTCTTGAGAAGAAAATCAGGTTCCTAATGTAGGAGATCACACAAGAAATACCTTTGTTTTCCTTGAAATAATTATTAGTTCTCGAGTCAAGAATTTTCTATTTGGTTATTTAATTTATTTGGTAAGTTTTAGTACATGGATGTTAATTTGTTTGATGTTGAAACCAAGTGAAATTTCTTTCCCAAATTTCCCAATCCTATTATCATATCTAACAATTTTGAAAACTTTTTATCTAAGGTTTCACTTAGTAGAACAATGAAAATCGATTGCTAACGTTAAGAGATTGACTGTCAAATTTAGGACTTATAGCTAGCCCAAAATCTTCAGCAAGGTGCATACCTATTGTAATTGGCTGCAGGGGCCAGGCCTTACTTATTTTTGCATTGCTTTTCTGAAATATCAGAAAAGTTAGAAAAATTATAGGACAAATTATATCAAGAAACGTGATTTTATTTCAATTGTCATCCTTGTTATCTAAACCAATCAACCCCCACCTTCCCCCCTTAATAACGTTATTTTTTTCATATCATATTAGTTTTTGGAGAAGTGGTTAATTTGCAAATAGAACAGGATAATAATTTAGTGAAATTCAAACAATTGTAATGAATTATCTATTTGAATGATGATGTTTATCAACATAAAAATTAACAAATGGCTGGTAGAATATGAGAAATGTAGAAAAACTGTACATCTCTTTGTCAACAAACCTAAACCATTCTACGGCATCCATTTCGGTTGCAACTTCTTTATAGGACATTGTATTCTCTGAGGTTTTTCAGAAAGGTTTCTCCAATTTTAGAGGAGTCTTTGACAAAAATGGCCGGGTATCCGATTGGAGCTTCCACCCAAGCCTCAGAACCTTGTTTGGAATATAGTTTTCCTGTCCAAACATGCTTCCATGAACAGTTTTCTCCTTGTGGAAAATAGGCCCTAACCATTTCCTTGCCTTTATCTAGAACAGGCACTACTAGGATCTCTGTGCCTACTAGAAATTGCTGATAAGTTAATGTATGCACGTATTCATCTTCTGGATAGTGGAGGAATAGATGGCGACAAACAGGTAGGCCCTTTTCGGAGGCTTCCTGTATAATAAACATTAATGGAGATAGTTAGATCTCTGTTCCAATTACGTCGTGTTTGTACCATCAACACTGAAATTACCTTAACTAGTTGGATCCTGTAAAACTTCCAAGCTTTGTATATCTTGGCAAAGCGTGCGAAATGCGATAAAGTACTGTGGTTGGAGTAGAACTGGCTGTTGCTAGTTGGTTTATTTCCCTGATCGAAATGTCAGTAATTAGCAAACAATTGTGAAATCTCGTGGCACTTAAAAGAGAAGAATAATAAAATTAAAAAAAGCAGAGGTACAACTATGTACAATGATGATAAGATGCCAATTTATTTGTTAATTACAATTAGATTTGAAGTTGAATTCCCACTTTATCCTTTGAGCAGAAGCATATACAATATGCACTGAAACAAGCTCCTTGCATGATGATATTAGAATGTGTGTAGATGTTTATACATTTTACAGGGCAATCTCTCGACTTACTTCATGTGTCCGGAAGACAACGGAGAATGCATTCAGCTCCATCCAACGCAAGAGTAGTTCTTCGCTCCTTTGATACTTAAAAAATGGTAAGTTCACAGAACAGTAGCCTCCAATATCACTATGATTCAAAGCATACCCTGAAAGTCCACTGCTGAGCAATCCTACCACTGCGCTCTTTATCCCATCATTAGCTTGCCAACTTACCATTTGATCACCTTCCCAAAATAGGGTCGCCCATTTTGGACTATTCCTGAAACCAGCCCTCATGAAGAAAACCAGGGCCTCTTCTGGATCTTCCTTCTCCTTACCCACGAGACTACTTTTCCATTCTTCTACAAATTCCCTGTTTATTTTTGCCCAGAGCTCTGGGTATCTATTATGGGCCGTAATTGGATCTTCACCTATGAAATTGTAAATCAACTTGATTACACAATGGATTTGAATGTTTGGACTAGAGGTTCAGTTATAAGTATGTCAAAGTTGCATTTTTCTTGAGAAGATGTAAGCATTGTACACATTATTATGGGAAGCAAGAAATTTATGAAGAGGGAAAAAGAGTTGTGATCTGTAATTGAATTTTTTCTAGTTGACAACGTGTTCTATTTTTCTTTTTACCCCAAGACTGTAGTGAGGTGACAACATAAGTTTGACTTCAACCTGAATAAAGGCAGGCATCAACTGGCAGGCCTTCACCAAAATCAGCCATCCATCCCCGGACTCCATCATCCACCATTTCTTGCAAAATCTGTTTGAACCAACTTTCTGTCTGCGGATGGGTCAGATCCAGCATTCCAACATCAAAAGCTGTATTAGGAACCATATAAGGCTCTCCATTTTTCTCCTTCACTAAGATGTCTAACTTCATCGCCTCCTCAAATAGGTTTCGTTTTGCATTAGGCTTTTTGTCCATCTGCATTAATGATTTGGAGGACCGTCATCAGACATATTATACCTGCTATTAATTAAAATTGGTAATGATAGAGTTGCATACCAGAGCTAAACAAGGATTGCAATATGTCATCACTTTAATATCCCGTGCACCTAGATCTTTGATTAATTGTCGCCATCCTGAATACCTATTTGAATCCACTTCCCAGTTCCACCAAAGTTGTGATCCAATAACTGTCTTCCTCTGCCCTACCCAGTCCTGCATAATGGGCATAGGATGAAATTTTTTAACCATGATCCATTGATCATTTTCCAATATTCATGATCAAATTTCATCCCCCAACTTCAAGGTAAAAATAGAATGAAAAAATGACATATTGTAAATATATAGATTCTTGGTTCCAGTATATTAAAGACATCTTAATGAAATAATTCCCCTTCTATATTAACTCATAGGTTATTGTTCAACCTGCAACCAAAATGCCGATACTGGAGTTTCTTGAGCCTGCAGCTCCTTCCACATATGACGTACTGTTTCAGTGCCACCTTGCAATCCCACCACAGCACCTGATATTATCCAATCAGGAAGTTTTTGAGGTCTCCCAATGGTTTCTGTGAAGTGTTCGATAAGCTCAGTAGGTGAGTTTCCATGCAGTATTCTACCTTCAACCAAATCTCCATGTATCTACAAGAATTTCCAATAGTTGCAGATAATGAGAGTGAAAATTTTGGTTCTTGAGTAAACCTTATCTGAATGGAAGCTCAATATACAGGAAATACTTCCCTTCTCTGGGGAAAGGTGCAGTTCCAGAGACTCGTGTTCTGTTTCATGTTTTCCTCATTTGTACAGACTTTGAAAATTAGATTAATGGAGTGCAGGAGTATCTTTATTCTTAGTCATACAAGGTTTTGATCTACACATACTCTTAATACCTCAAGGGATCATACCATATTAATAGACATATTAAGGTAGCCATCGTGGAGTTTTGTATTATGCTTATAATCCTGAACACCAACTGCTATTTATGATGACCATACAATGTATTGACGAAGATACCTGTATCTGAACGCTGTCATCTTTTGTTAGATCAAATACTGAATAGTTGTATCCTTCAAGGTAAAGTGATCTCATTTTGGATGTCATATAAAAAGGTGAAGGAGCATAAGTTGTACTTTCATCACCCCCTGCCCTGCATTTAGACAAAAGCTCATATTAAAATGGTGATTAATTTGATCTTAAACTATTAAAGATATTTTATATATAGTTTACCTGTAGCTAACCAAATTCGCTGCAAATGTGATAGGTTGATCACCTCTCCCTATGCCTTGCTCTTGAACAAATATTGGCACCCTCTTCCCCTTGAAGTCCATATGTGAGAACTGCTCACCAAAACCATAGAATTTTTCGCTTTTTTCACTAGCATATGTAATGCAGATCCTATTAAAATCAGTAACACCTTCATTTTTCATTACTACATTTTCCTCTTCTGCTGGTGAAACTGTTATAATTCCTCTCTTCCTCGAAAAATATCTACTACATCCAACTCGAAGTCTCCGAATTCGACCAAATTTTGAAGTGAAGGCTCTGTAACTATAAGTTCTTGGGGAAAGCTTTTGCCGATGTTCCATTTTTGGTTTTGCTAGTTTCACTTGGAATCCAATTTGATTGTTGTTTTTCTGATCAAACAGCATCCAGTACTTAGCATAAGTGGACGGCTGTTTTTCTATTGATTCAGAACTTTGTATACTGTTTTTCCATTTCTTCACGCAGAAGATCTTCCCAGTAATCAGAAGAGCAGGTAACTGTATTCCTTTGTGTTGTCTTTCTTGATCCATTACATTGCTAAAAGAGGTAAAATCTTGATTATTCGCATGTAAAACGATATCCGATGGATCAATGGTCCTGATATTATCAATAGTTTGATGATTGCATATCAAGTGGATATCTCTGTCTTTGATAACAAATGATCCTCTACTCTCTTCAATCTCGGTTTCAGCCACTGCTGCAGAAACAAAGGATCGTCCTGGGACGGTTGACCACATAGATCTTGAAGGCTGAGACTTATGGAATATACATAGAGACCCGCCATTTTTGGATGACCAATTCAACTGAAAATCCTTTCCAATGTCATAGATCTGTTCTGAAGGGACTGACTGAGAATCGAATAGAAGATTTCCATGAATACAAGGGAGAGTTTTCGGGTTTGAAGGAAAAGGGTTGTTGAGGTGTGTATGGTGTTTCTTGGTTATTTTCAGGGACGCCATATGGGATTTTGAGAATTGAAATGATTATGCTGTCAGCTATATATACAGATTCAGGGGCATGACATTTTTGTGTTTCATTTTCAAGATTCTATTCAGAGGCATAACATTTTTGAGAATTCAACAGTTTTTAGATGGAGGACAGGTTGCCCTTTTGACGTAATGTGGGAAACTGATGAAAATGTGAAAATGGAAAGACGTGTATGAATTTACCATTCGATCCTTATTTATTGACATATATAGTAATCCAAAAGTGCTCTAGTTGTCCAATTTTGACCATTTAGAAAGAAAGATTCAAGACTTCGATTCTGGGTTCTGAACAAATTTTGAATTGGTCATGTGAAACTAGAAGATGAGAATATAATGAAGTGTCATGATGTATCGAATTTTTTATCGAATACTTACAATGGGGATGATAACCACATTGTCGAAATTTTTAAATACACGCAGGTCCCATGCATTATGTGAGAGGTGGTAATACATTATGTACAAACTATTATGTACAAATTGATTAACCCTAGAAGAAAAGGGGTTCACTTGACTGACTCCAAATTTATTGTGTATAGTACTTAATTTGTTATTTGTTTATCTTTATACGAGTTTACGTGTAGAAGTTTTATGGTCTTTCGAATTGCAATTATCTGAAATCGAGAGAGAGATTAGAGTAATAATCTGTAGTTGTAGTTGTGTACCCACAAAAAAAAAAAAAAAAAAAAAAAGAAAAAGAAAAAAAAAGGCAATTTGAGTTAGCATGGCCCATTTTTCTTTGGTAGAATAGAACTAGGTGGGAGAGCACCTAGACGATTTTCTTGCAATATTCAAATGTATACTTCAAAAAAATAAAAAAGCTGCTAAAACTGTGCATCAAGACGTGAATCAGGTTACATTCACTTAAATCCGTAGCATTTTACATTGAACAAAAGCAAAACTCAAATTCCTTTACAAAATCACTGGAATTGTATTTGTATTCATTTGGAATTAAGTGTTTTAGATAGTACAGCATTCCATTGGAAGATTTCCCAAAATGAAATTTAAAAACTTTAGCCTTGGGTTTCATTAAAATTAAATTTTGGGAAAAAAAATGTGATTTTGGAATAGTGATTTTTTGGAGACACGTGATTTAAATATGCAGAGAAGTCTTGAGTTTACGTGCAATATTATTTTATTGAAAAACGTGTTGAAAATAAGAATGAGAAAATTGTATTTTTACAAAAATGGAGCCCAAATAGGGTCGTCATTTTTTTTTTTTTTGGAAAAATAATGTTTTGAATAGTGAATTTTTGGAGAAAGTGTGGTTAAAAAGTAGATTTTTTTTTTTTGAATTTATGTGAATAATATTTTAATATGTAAATGTGTGGTTGAAAGTAAGTACGTAGAAAAAATTTTTTGAATTAATGAAAGACAGACAAGGGCTTAATGTTATTGAGAACATATTATTAGGACATGTCATACCGGACAAGATCGAAAACAAAAGTGACTTGTTCACTTGAATATGTAGTCCTGTTTGGTTTAGCTAAAAATTTTAAGTTAAAGTTAGCAATTAATTTTAACAACACATTTCATGAAATTCACAATTTTTATCAATTTTATCAAAATCTACTCAAACAAGATGATAAACATGTCATTAGTTTCTAAATTATGGAAGGGCCTTATAATTCTTGATTAAGGCCTTGTTTGAGCCACATAAAATAGGGTCGTCATTTTTTTTTTTGGAAAAATAATGTTTTGAATAGTGAATTTTTGGAGAAAGTGTGGTTAAAAAGTAGATTTTTTTTTTTTTGAATTTATGTGAATAATATTTTAATATGTAAATGTGTGGTTGAAAGTAAGTACGTAGAAAAAAAATCTTGAATTAATGAAAGACAGACAAGGGCTTAATGTTATTGAGAACATATTATTAGGGCATGTCATACTGGACAAAGATCGAAAGTGACTTTTCACTTGAATATGTAGTCCAGTTTGGTTTAGCTAAAAATTTGATAAAAATCTTAAGATAAAGTTAACAATTAATTTTAACAACACATTTCATGAAATTCACAATTTTTATCAATTTTACATTTTATCAAAATCTACTCAAACAAGATGATAAATGTGTCATTAGTTTCTAAAAATAGAAACATATTGCTTGAATCTATGTTTTATAAGTAAGAGGCACAAATCTTTGTCACCTTAGGCATGTAACGTGGTCAATTAAGTGACTTGTTTGAACACGTGATTGCTTCCATTGTGAAATTCATTATATTTCCAGGAACCAGGCAATATTCAGAAATGGAGCTTCTTGTTATGTACGTAGTCGTATATACAGTCAGATTCATATGATTACAAACCTCTTTAATTTGAGCAAATTTTCGGGCTTTTTATTTTATTTTATTTTATTAGAATAGTTACGTATTGGACACCATTTAGTTTGCATGTATTGTCGTGCCTAAAGGGGTCGTTAGCATATGTAACATGATCCCCTTTACACAGCTAGTCTTGCATTTTAATTTCAAAATAAATAGCTTCCATTGAATTACTTATGTAACATGTACAACCATAAGCATCCACCATTAAAGAGTTGCTGTTGGCATCCACTTCATTTCAATGAAGTCAAACTTGTATAACTTAACCGTTTTCCAACAACGAAAAACAAGCAAGATATTTCAGAGTAAGAGCATCTCCAATAGCGATATAAAGATATCTAAATTGTGATTTAAATCTTCAAAATGGTCGAAAATCTTTTCAATGAAAAGACGAAAAGGAAATTCATTTTACATTTTCTGTCGGAAAATGTAAAAAAAGATTTGCAAGACGAGCAGAAAGTTAAATCAAGTTCAAATTTAAAATCCTTATCTCACAATAAAATATTTTACACGTTTATCAAAAAAATTTCCCTACTTTTTAACTAACCGTTCTCCTAAAAATCACCATTCAAAATACTTTTTTTCTACAAATAATAATTGTCAAACGGGCTCTAAAAATTGTTATCTCCACGACTGGGATCGAGGGTTCTTGTTTGGATAGTGTGTATGTATAAATTGTGATCAAGGGTGGTACCTCCATTCCTCCACCGCCATTGAAAATGCAATCGCGTGTTCACGCTGAGAAGGTATCTCGAAAACTTTGCTTGAAACCGAGGGGATGACATTGGGATAAGTTTCTATTACTTCAGTATTGTAACTCGGTACTCACGTAGGGAACGTTTGTAGTCATGTATTTA
>CAIGRQ010078567.1:0-18435 GCA_903798375.1 Fraxinus sp. D2006-0159
GTTTAGCTTTTTATATATCACCTGAATTTTGAAAAATTAAGTTTGGTCTCTGATTTTTGAATTCTAAACTTTAAAGCCCTGATTTTTTACAATTTCCCTTTCGGATCTTGGCCTTCATATCCATTTTATGCTTATAGCCCTCTCACAACTTGTTTAAAATCGCAGTATATAAGTAGAATATGTTTCTATAAGAAAATAGAGTCGCTTATAGGGTAGCGCGATATTGGTTGAAATGGAGGATTGCAGATAATAAGTTAATTAACACAGTCGAGCACCGTCGGTCGACTACGGGGATACGGAAGTAGAGAGGGCGAGAGCGCCAAAAAAGAAAATAATAATAATAAAAATGGTGGCGGGCATTGCGATTCAACCTCGCATTATCTCATCGTTTTTGGGTGACTGCCGCTTCATTCAATCAACTTCAGTCCATGCCCTTCCTCGTCTCTTCCGATACACTCGAGGTTTGCTAACTATTTGTTGATTATGTGTTTGTACAATTTTATTTGAGACTTTTCAATTCAAAGTTCAGGCTCTTGTATATGACGGATATTGTACGCGTTTCTCTTGGAGTCTTTGGAGTTGAAATTTTGGAATTATAGTCCATGGAAAATCAATTCGAATTTTGTTGAGATCGTTTGCATCTCAAATTCAACTATTCAAGCATCGATTTTTTTGTTTGTTAGATTGAAGAAAGTAAAAAGGTAAAAGCTTGGTCCTTGGAACCACAGTGCACGGGTTTGAAGATAAAAATACGGGATACCTCCCACTATTGTGCATATCGGTTCATATTGCTGCAAATTTTAAACCCAATGCAAATACTATTGTCTTTGTATTGTTCTAATTCATATACATTTTTCTGAAAGTTTTATTATTGTATACAAATGCTACTGGTAAAGAATTGCATCTTTGTGAATCGAAGAATTTCTAATATTTACCTATAACTTGCTCTTCCTATTTTTTCTAGTTTTAGCAAGGATCTTGATCTTTATTAGTCTTTTTGGTTTGAGATTGATAAATGCATTCAAAGTTGTACAAATTTAATTATCTGAATAAACTTCTTAGACCAAGCTCACTTTTCTACTTTATATAGGTAGAAACCATATGGCAATGCTAAATTCGAGAAAGTTTTCTGGTTTAACAAATTTATTGTTCAACAGAAGGTATGGTATCTGCACACTTTCCCAAGCATGTGACATCACAATTCACGAGCATACTTACAATCGCTTGTATCTGTCAATTCCACCCAACTGCATGTTCTTTGGTGATAGTTCTTTGAAGAGTTCATCACTCCTACTCACTTTATCTCGTTGCATTTAGATCATTATCTTTTGCACTGTTTTACATAAATCTGGCATTCTGTTATCTGTACTCTTCTCATGATCCTGTAAGTTCACCTATAACATAGATTTAATCTACTAAATTGCAATATCTTAGCTAAGACAACAACAACACGATAAGGCTCAAACAACATTTCTGAACCTTGTCTGCTGGATGGTATTTTTAAGATTAAGAAATAAGAGAATTTGGTGTGTTTTAAGTGTTAAGCTATAAGAGTGTTTGGTATGTTAAGCGTCAGGCAACAAGAGAATTCAGTATTCCATGTATATCTCAGTTCGCTGCATTTTGACCACTCTGAGGCAGAATAGATAAGTAATGATGAACTTATTGATGTATTTCACCTGTCAACTGTTTGTGTGAGTCCTTTATTGCTGTAAATTGTGAAAATGACCCAAGTGTTAAATGATTTGTTCATTTCCCCTTTCATTAGTGCGCCTAAATCATATCAACTAATTGGAAACATCTTTACGAACAATTTTTACAACTGGTTGCAGTTTTTCAGTTGACTTTAATCTTCAATTTGCATCTGTATGTGTGTGTGCATGCACCTTAAACCGTGTCAGTTTTTGTGATTTCTTAATTGCTCATATCTATTTTTGATTTTCTACTAACGCTGGCAGAACTATAGAAGAATTGCCAAATAGCAAGCGTAAATGTTTAAGACCAGGGAAAGTGTCTCCTCGTCGGCCTGTCCCTGCTCACATACCAAGGCCTCCTTATGTCAATTCTAAGAAACCACCTGGCATTGCAAGTGGACCCGAAGTGCATGATAAGAAGGGGATAGAATGCATGAGAGCTTCAGGGATGCTCGCTGCACAGGTTCTTCAGTATGCTGGGACCTTAATCAAGGTGAATTTCTGATATTTCAACCACTTCATCTATGTAATATCAACTTCAGACACAGCTTTTAGCTCCACTACAAATTATCGCTGCCAATGAGGTGGCTGTAGTCCCAGTTAAGGCATTCAAATTGATTTGGAATTGGAAGAGTACTTCCATTTGTGGTCAATAATCTCTTTGTCTTGTCACTTAACCTATTTTAAGTTGCTATTATACTACATATATTAGATTATTTGACTGCAGACTCTGTAACAAGTTACGGTTGGTCTTGAACCCTTTCACATTATCTAGGCACACCTGCATTAAGTAAACTTGTATGCCAAAATTAACTTACTTTTTTCCTTCTCTTGGCAGCCAGGCATAACAACGGATGAAATTGATGAAGCAGTTCATCAAATGATCATTGACAATGGAGCATATCCCTCTCCACTTGGTTATGGCGGGTTCCCAAAGAGCGTATGCACATCCGTGAACGAGTGCATTTGCCATGGAATCCCAGATTCACTTGTGCTTGAGGTTTGTTGTACTGATACTATATCTCTAAAATTTTCATATATTTACAACTCTAAGATCTCTGGTATATGTTGTCTTGGCAGGATGGTGATATTGTCAATATTGACGTCACAGTTTATCTCAATGTAAGCAGTTTTATCAATTGATACTTTAAAGCCAATGCTGTATTCTCCACTTAACTAAAATAGGGATACAAAGAAATCATTGCTGTAAGATATGATTGTTCTTTTGTATTTTAGGTTTTTCCTTAAAAATAGGAGTTACTAAGGAAACTTGTATGCAAACAAACTCCTGGTCCGTTTGAATAGCAGTGGGATGATGATGACCTCAAATAATTTATCCAATCAATGATTATGTTGTCTACCAGGAGATCTAGGCTTAGAGTGTGGACCTGCCATTAGAACTTGCTGAAAGCTTACATGTAGTGCTCTTCAATGCACTTATACAATTGCCTACTAGCTCTTGGAAAGGAAATTGTTTTTTTATTGGAATGTTGTTCTATGGAGATTATAGCCTGTTGCTGCATTATGTTATGTTATTTGTGATGCTCTAGTATTTCTCTTCATTGATTGTTGGAGCAACTTATAACTGATCTATATCTGTAAGATGATTTTCTGCAAGTTTATAGGTTTGTTTTACTGTATTTTATTGTTCAACTTACTGTCCTATACAGGGTTATCATGGTGATACTTCAGCAACATATTTTGTTGGAGATGTTGACGAGGAAGCCAGAAACTTGGTAAAGGTATGCTTTTCTGTCAGCTGCAGTTCTGTGTACTCCTTATATGCTTCCATTTGGTTAAAATGATATATTTGATTATGAAGGTGTGTGGTAAAGATTAAAATCAGATTAAAATTGAAAATATAGCCGTTATTGTTGACTTTTATTAGACAGGTGGGACTCAATAACGGCCATATTTTCAATTTTAATTGGATTTTAAGCCGTACCAAACAAGCTCTATACATTTTCCCTAGAAATACAAAATGAATTTTCTGTTCATGGAACTACTACACCATTTCATGGACTTAGATAAACTCCTTCCGTTTTCACCAGAACGTTTTTCCTACTTGCTTTACTCTGTTGTATGTTGCTTGTGGAGCACATCAGTTCTTCTATTTGGTTGTGTCAATATGTCAAACTGTTGTGCCACTACTGAAGATTAACAAGTTCATTCTTTATGCGATTTAACTTAGGCTTGTACGTACTTTTATCATCTCTTGAGAGTAATTCGTATCTTGCTTTAGGTGACGAAAGAATGCCTCTACAATGCAATATCAATATGTGCACCAGGAGTGGAATTTAACAAAGTAGGCAAGACAATACAGTAAGCAATCTTTTATTAGTTTAAGATTTTCCTTAAACACGATATGTTGTTTTCAATAGTCTTTATTTCTTCATCGTAAACATTAATTAGTACATGGTTATACTTCAGGTATACATTACTGATCTTTTATTTTTCACGTATGTTATGTAATCTACATTTTAGTATTGATATACGTGCACAAAGACGAGTGTAGGCATATGTTCATGCATACATAGATGTAATGCACATTTTTAGTACTATTATGTCCATGCTAACTGAAAGCAGTCATTATAACATGTCCATTTAAATTATAGAACAGTGGAAATCTCTTCTATTGTAGTAATTTTCAATTATCCTGGCATTACACTTTTCAGCCCTTTGCAGAATGTGAAACTTTCTTTACTGGATTAATACTTAATATTGACGATCTCTTTGAAGTGACCATGCAGATAAACACCATTACGGGGTTGTCCAACAGTTTGTTGGCCATGGAGTTGGACGGGTTTTCCATAGCGATCCAGTCATTCTGCACTTCAGTAAATTCTCCAACTTAACGTTCACATTTTCTGTGTCTTTGTAATCTTCGCCTTCATATTAAATAGTAATGATTGAATGTGCATATATGTTCTGTTGACCGAGCTATAGATTCCTCTTATAACTTATAAGTAACATTGTGAATTTATCAATGGGTAGTATAAGATCCAAGTAAAATAAAGGGAAGTATTTAGCACTGGATTGGCAATTGGGGATCGCCTCAAATCATTCTGCTTGGAATCAAGAGTACTTTTATCTAGCCTTCTGCTTATCATTTCTGATTTTGAAGTGATATATTTAGCCCTTGTTTGGTCCCCATTATAATAAGATTTTTGGAAATAATGTATTTTGGAATAGTAATTTTTGGGAGAATGTGTGGTTAAAAAAGAAAAGAATTTTTTGATTTACATGCAATACTATTTTATTAGATAATGTGTAGTTGAAAAGAAAAGAGAGAAAAATGTATTAAAATTTTAATGGGGTGGCCAAACAGGGGCTTAATATGAATGGTGACATATGGAACCCCCCCTTTTGGACTAAAAAGAATTATATAAATTTTAGATTTTTAGATGTCATTGTGTTGGTTGATATTTTTTCCCTATCTCCAGATTGGGTTGGAGAATAATTTGTGCTTGTACTTGCTGCGACCATTAGGATTTTTAATACTCTTTTCATTTCCAAGTTCCATCACCAGTCTTTCTTCATGTTGGTTTGGACTTGTCACCAACATTATGAAATGTAGGATTTCCTCCAAAAGGAATAGGATTATCCGGTAGTATTTACTTGTATATCCTTTTTGTTCCACCTATATTCTTCCTAGAGTCAATGCGATGCTTTATTTCAGATGAATAATGGCCTTTCTGGCCGTGAACATTTGTACATATTTTCTTCTTTAATAGGCAGTTTCGTAAATTTTCTTTTGAAGTTCTTAATAAGAATTTTCACTCCCTATAAAAAATTTGGCTTACTCGAACAGCAATAATTTTTTGGGAATTTAGATATATCTATCATCCTACACACGATTTAGTAGTTAGATACTGGCACGAAAAATAAAAACACTGTAAATTGAAAGCATTGCTCCTCTGGAGTGGAGAAAAATTAGACTTTTGTTGTGGGGCCTTTGTCAATACTTTATTTTACATCCCTTTGCCCAAGTATCCTGCACCCTTTTTATCATGTTCTGAAGAGGTCTGATTTTGTATATTTAACACCTTTATATTTTCTGGATGTTGGTTTTCATAGGGAATAATGGTCGCGGACGCATGGTGCTGAACCAGACTTTCACAATTGGTAATATATCTTGTCTAATGCTTTTGCTGATGATGTAGAAATGTTGGTCTATGAGATTTCAAATATTTGAGAATTTATGCGTAATAATGATTGCAAATGGGTCCATATGATATGCTGATGAATGATGATGCATTCCTGCTCTCCTATCAAAGATAGCAGAATGTAGGAAATGCCAATGAAGCCTTACTGTGTCATGGATACAATTTAACACACATTCATTCTCTCATATGATTTCCTTTGAACTCCTTAATTTCATGAAGGAAAACCAAAAATTATTGAGTTCATTGTTGAACCTCGTTGATTTTATATATTTGATCGTTATTATCATGATTCTATCAGGAAAAGTATTTCTATTTCTTGGCCTTCATTCTTTTTTTCAAGGTTCATTACACTGATGATAAAAATTATTCATCACTGTGCAGAACCAATGCTGACAATTGGCAGCATTAACCCAATAATGTGGGATGATAATTGGACTGTTGTGACAGAGGATGGGAGCCTGTCCGCTCAATTCGAGCATACCCTCTTAATAACCGAGAATGGTGCTGAGATACTAACCCAATGTTAAGATGGAACTACAAAGCATTGTCAAAGAGAAGCTGAGAACGGGGCATTCCCTGTAGACCATGCATTGTTATGGGATATGAATTTGTCACCGCGTACAGAAATATCTTGGAAGCAACTTAATTTCACTTAATTATTAGGAAAGGTACCCATTTGACTCCAATTTATTCGAATGTCCATTTTCTTCAATCACGTGGGATTGAATCTTGACTTGTAGATTTTCTTGTTGTATACTAGTAATTAATAGGCATAGATTCTCACACTTGTACTGTTATTGAATTGTTTATGCATGTCGAGTTTATGTTTTTTCAAACACTTGTTCCAATTCAACCATTAAATTCTACTCCGGATCATTGAATTCAGGAAAACAAACCCATCAACAGATAATAGTACAATGGCCAGACCGCATCCCATTTGTTGCAACCAAATTAATTTTGTTTTACGCATGTTGCAATTACATAGAAACTGCCTGCTTATTGTTCGACAGATTGCCCCAACCAAAATGTTTTTGCGTGGACCTCAATAATTTCATCCTCTTGAACCTCTTCGCATAATGGGATTTTAGATGAATGCATCGGTGCTTGCCTGACGGATGTGTTTCCCAAGGTTCTAAGGGCGAGCACTGTGTTTGGAGATGGGAATCCAAGTTCAGAAAGATGTGATTCAATGTGGGGTTGGATCAAATACAGAAGTTTGCAACTGTTTGATTGATATGTATTGCAGGTGTGGGTGCATTGAGAGTGCAAGCTGGGTTTTTTATTCAGTGGCGGGAAGAGATTTGCTGTCATGGAATACAATGATTACGGGGTATGTTTATAATGGGATTCTTTGAATGCCTGTGGAAAAGTTAGAATTAATGAGATTGGATAGTATTGAACCTGATACAGTAACTTGGAACATTGTGATGGATACTTGTTGTCGCATAGGGCAATGTGATGAGGCTTGAAAAATATTTTCGACAGATTGAGGAGCCTAGTATAATCTCGTGGACATTGATATCGGGTAATTCAAGATCTGGAAAACACAAAAGTGCATTGGGGATTTTCAGGGAAACGATCCCAACGGCAGTTCATGCTGCTTAGACTGTATTTCCAGCATCCTTGCTACTTGTCAACATATGTTGGCACTAAGATCTGTTCAGGAAATTCATGCGCGAGGCACTAATATGGATTACAGGCATGCATTTTACAAATCACCTGGACCTGCACTGTTGACAACATATGTAAATGTGGAATAATTCACAATGAGAGCTTGTATTCGGGCTGATGGATAAACGTGGTGTTGTTGCTTGGAATGCTGTGATTCTTGGTTATGGTGATAGAGGGGTGGGAAATTTGGCTTGAAGTATCACCAAGAAAATTGAAGCCTGGGAGTTGAGGGTGATTGAACCACATTTTCCACCATTTTGCCGGCAAGTGAGTTGAAATCCGGGAAGCAAATTCATGCCTACATCAAGAAAGGCAGTTTTGCTGCTTCTATCCCAGTTTAGAATGCTTTGGTTCACATGTATTGCCCAATGTGGATGCATTAGAAATGCATGCTCTGTATTTTCTCAATTGGATAATAAAGATGATGTGTCATAGAACACAATATTGGAGGGTTCGGTAAACACGGGCTTGGAACAGAAGCTCTGCAATTCCTGCAAGAGATTAGAAATTCCAGAATTCGCCCCAGTTTGGTCACACTCACATCTGTGCTTTCAGCATGTAGTCATTCAGGTCTTGTAGAAGAGGGTCTGGAAATTTTCAGCAATATGACTGAGATTTTTAAATTCAACCCTTTTATGGAACTTCATGCTTGTGTAGTTTATTTACTAGCGTGTGCAGGTCGGTTCACCGATTCTGTCGAGTTCATTATGAAAATGCCTGTTATGGCTGATGAGCACATTTGGGGGGCTCTGTACTTTCTGCCTTTGTAAAGTATCAGAAAATTAATGTTGTAATTTTAGCTTCAAAGCATTTAGGCAAGTTGGATCCTGAAAATGTTGGACACTGTCGCACTATCAGATGTGTATTCTGAAGTAAGAAGAATGGATGATGCAGTCAAAATAAGGAAGATGGTAATGAACTTTATAGCAGTCAACTTATTAAGCTAAGAGAAAAATATGAGTGGAATTAGTATATTAATCCAAACTGATGCAATAAAACTTCTGCCATTGGTTCACATAATCCATTGGCATGTCTATCCGACTTGAATAAAACTCCTATCAATTTGAGTTGTAACAGGAAGAAGAAGGGAAAAAAAAAAAAAAAACAACTAATTCGACATTACAAGTATGTGCAACACAACATTTTCCTGCAGCAAAGGACCATAATAATTTGCACCCATTGCAAAGAATTATTCCTGAAGTATAGGAATTTTTTTACAGGTTTTATACAGAACTTTAAATTTTATCTCACATATTGATGGCCCCACATGATTAATATATTGACAAAAATCACACCCCACCCACCTATGTTCTAAGTTGTCTGGCAAANGTTTTATACAGAACTTTAAATTTTATCTCACATATTGATGGCCCCACATGATTAATATATTGACAAAAATGACACCCCACCCACCTATGTTCTAAGTTGTCTGGCAAATGAAGGATTTAAAAATCTTGTACATGTAGCATTGCAAATATCTATCATTTGGCACTAGTTTATAATTTGTTTATAATCGATTAAACAACTACTAATTTCTATCTATTTATAATTTAAACATATTATAAACAACACTCAAACATATTTCAAGGATTTACTGTTTTTTTGGTTGTGGGGCCAGTGGGCCCTGCTTCGGTTGGGAAGTTACATTGACTAGGCATGAAGATAATTGACATTTTTTTTCACATTTTTCCCCTTGTTCTTATCAGTTCAGTATACTAACAAGTATTTCCTAGTTGTTGTTGTTGGTTTTTTTTTTTATTCAAATCGAGTCATGTTCAGCATACGAAAAGAAATTTATTATCCTATAATGTGATTAACAAGGCAGTCTATTAGTATAGTCTAGTCCCATAGAACTGTTCTTGAGTTTAAATCTGGTAAATGAGTATTAAAATCGATCCGCTCTAGTTAGGCTCCAGACCCAAAATAAAACTAGCCCAAATATTTTTTTCTGAAAATGTAGGCCAGACCCGACTCTATTTTGATTCCATCTCTAATTTAGCCCATGCTCAAAATCAAGCTCCTGAGATTGTAGTGTTGTTTTAGACATTAAGAGAATGACAATAATTTGTTGAAATTAGGAAAACTACGATAATTTCTAGTGTTAAAGTTGATCGGCAATTCTCTATGGAGCTTGCTATGGATCATTTCCAAACAGCTTTCTTCTCTATAGAATACCCAGTTTTTTATTTTCCCAGAAAGAGGACCGTACCCACCTTTGACCTTTAGAATAAACACATCATTGGATGCAAAATGCTCCAAAACATCAACCAATTTCTCGAGTCTTCATTTTGCATTTTTAAAGAAACAACCATTGATTTTTTTTTCTCATCTTTTATTCAGCACATTTTTCATATATCAATGTCGAATCAATTCAAATATAATTTGTAAGTAAAATATTGAAACCTATAATTTTATTAAATACATTCATTACAAAGTAAAAATATAGAGCGCAGTCTCTACTTTGAAAGGCCACACCATATGGAGCATGTTAAAACTTCTGAAATAGAGAGTTTTTTTGAAGATACTCTAAATCTATGAACCGAACTGTTCATAACGGCAAATTTGACAAAGCTCTTTGATATTATAACTAGCAAGTCCCATGAAATATATAATTAAAAAGTGAATAAAAAATTCTATGTTCAATAAAATGCATAATTAGAAATAAAATTTGATCATCTCATAATCCCAAAAGAGCTGTCAAACAAAAGTTAGCACTGCCTTAGAAACTACTAAAACTGCAGCAAATAGATACAATGCCTTTGTTTGAGTTTCATTTTATTTTCTTTATATTTTACTTTTGGATTATTCTATATGTACAAAATGAAAATCAAAGGCAATTAATCCACAAATTCCGAGTATGGCTTCATTCAAATTAACCTCTATGAAGAAAATAAATATTACAAATACGAAATTCAAGACAATAGATTAAAAACGCAAAAAATATGACATGGTTGGTTGGTTGGTAGAGAGCAAATATTTTATTTCTAGAAATATTAATCATCTTGACAGTGTGGTTTTTGCAAGATATACTGTAGCCTGTACCCCCCCTCTAAATACAGATCCTGGGGCATCCTTGGATTAGCTTCTCTTGGAGAAGGCCCTCCTTGCACACATCAAAATCGAAAAAAAAATAAAAATAAAAATAAAAAAAATCTTTAACCACATGCAAGTCTAGCTGATTATAAGGTGCAGAAGTTGCCACATTTCCAGAGAGCTTGAGAAACCATGCCAGTACCCTACAAATCCAAATTCAAAATTCCTAAAAAGCAGTCACCTAACTCAGGCATTACCTACCAGTATAAATTTGGGGATGACGCTAAAATTTATCAACCGATGGGTTTCCCAGATTCAGAGGACAGCTCAAATAATTTATGACCATAGCAAGCAGCGCGCCAGAAAAATGCACAACTATCGAGTATATTATACGGACAAAGAAACTCCACAAACACAACCAATTTGATCCTACATGAGACAAGGACATGAACAAAGCAGTGTGTCAAATTTCACATAGTTGGAGGATACAATACATAACTAGAGGAGGATACAATACATAACTAGAGGCATAAACATCTCAATACAACGCTGTAAATGACAATATACATTACCAAAATGTTAAAGAACAGGTGGAAACTACTATGCAAAGAATAACCGATGGAATTTTATAATTGACAAACTACTATACATTACCACAGATAAGAAATAATCATCTTTGTTGTTCACAAGGCATCCAAATCCCGAATCATACTAGAGGTGGCAAATGGGAAGTTTGGCTGGATTTGGACAGGTTGGAAAAATATTTGAGAAAAGAAGGGGTTGGAAACACTTGCTCATTCACTTCAAAGTAGTGGGTGAACGGTATGGATCAACTAACCAAATTTGGTGGGTTGTTATTATTATTATTATTTGTTGCTACATATTTTCTCGGCCAAATTTATTTTGAAGCATAAATACAGTAACGTTTTTCATCTATTTTGTAACAGATGAGTTCTATAATTGGACATTAATTTCAAGCACCATCATTTTTTTTTTCTATCTTACATTTCTTCAAACTGTAATACCGAGTTATAAACTTATTTTACCACCTTTCAGGAGGCATTATTGTAGTTCCTTTTAACAGAGATGAAGTCCAGTATAGTGATGGCAACGGGGCAGGGCGGGGCTCTGCCCCGTTTCCTGCCCCATTTGGTTTTTTTTTTTTTTTAAAACCAAAAATTTCCAATTAAATACAAATCCAAAATTTTATAATCCAAAGCAAACAATACTTAAAATAACTACATCAATATCCAAAGCAAACACTGAAAACAAACAATTTCCAAAATTAAACATTTGCAAGTAGAATTACATTGCAAGACAAAATAATATTTTCTTAAAATCATATATTGTGTTGCTTGGTGAAAGTGAAACCCTGTTGGCCTGAATTATTATGTTCATCTTTTTCAGTTAGCGTTAATTGGACTTGACCTGGGGCTAATGTCGCTTATGGCAGGTCAGTTTTGACTATGTCATTTAATCAATTTTTGAATATAACAATATAACCAGTTCTATTACCACATCAAAACTATTTCATCTAAAAATCTTAAACAGCCCAAATATGGTGGCCCAATCTGTCCACGAATGATTCGAACATGGCACACCACATTATCCCATCTGCAAACGTTAACCCAAAACAAAACACCCACATTTTCTGTTGTTTGCACTTTCCCCCAACCCACACCCGCAGGGGTCTCTGATTTTCCTATTTATAGTCTTCAGATATTCCAATACCTTTGGACTTTCTTTTCTTCCATTTTCTCCCTGAATCAGTAATGATAATGATAATAATAATAATAATAATAATAACAACAATGATTTATGATTGTAAATTCCACTAACCGGCGACGGCGAATGAAGGGAGACCGTAGGTGACGGAGTCATCGGCGGTCGTGAGAGACTGAGAGAGAGATGCTAGGATTGGTCCAATTGGAATTTGGATTTGGAAGAATGAAAGATTTAGGATTTTAATTGATAGGGTATTGGGATTTGGAAGAACGGAATTTAGGATAAGGATTTGGAAGAATGGAAGATTTAGGGTTGAGTGACTGTGTCTGTGTGAGCAGCTGTGTCGTGCTTTCAGCCTTTCACTGCTTCTCCAGTTTTTTTTTTTTTAAAACTTCCCAGGGCGGGTTTAGGGCTGGGCATGCGGGGCGGCAATCCTCACCCCGCCCCGCCAACCGGTCGGGGCAGGGCGGGGCGGGTTTTTTTGCCATCTCTAGTCCAGTAAGTAGTCACTACTCCCTATACACTTATCACTTGTCCCACTAACTTCAAGATGTATCCTTATACTTAAAAAAGAGTTCTGTAATTGCACATTAGAAGTGTACTATGGAAAACTGTTTTTGATCTTTAAAAACTTGCAATTAACCCTTTGTAGTCAGCAGATTAAAAAACCCAACCCAACATATCCAGTGGATAGTGAGCCAATGTTACCAACCCATAAAATTGTAAGCAGATACCCACGAGATCTTTGGTCCAGTTCCAGATTGACACCTCTAATCATACAAGTGACAATCATCACAATCAAATTAAAATCATAAGGAGTCTGAAGAGTAAAAGATGCAAACTAGACAGAATATGGCAATCAAAATACACCTGAAACGCAGTATCACCTTTCATCCATCACCTTCCCAACACCATTCTGTAGTTAAGGATAAGGTCTTCAGGTTTCTTCCATATGTAAGCCCTAACAGTGGCTAAGCTCATGTCAGGGGGTAATACCTGAGGAACGACAAAAGTTCATTGACTTGCAAGGAAAAAACACAATCAAAATGTTAAGCACAAAACCAATATCTTAGATTGAAAAGTGCATTCATAATCATTGACCCATGAGGAATGAGTGGTAAGCGAGGAGAGAAGGAAAAAAAGAACAGCACGAATTTAGAGAAGAATTGTCATAAACCACCATATTCTTGCATCTTGGGAGCCATAACTTTGTTATAAAAATATTTGAGATTTGCTAGGCACGATAAAGTTAGTAATTCAGATGCTTATTTAAAGATTATAATCGCCCAACAGTCAGGCAAAAATAACAGAATATTCCAAACAAAAGAGAGTTTCAAAAATGCATAACCCTCAAATCTTTTTACATGTTTCAAGTACTTCAACCAGGTTTTTTTAGAGTATACAAGATTTCCAAGATAACACAAACCTGATTGTTACACAAGATCTCTATACAAGGCTTTAGTTTTTGTCGAGGCTTCAATCCAGACCAGAAAGACCCATCTCCTCCAACAGCCGGATGTGAAATCTGACTTCCAGGCATCCCAGGGTTAAAAGTGCCATCCGCATTCATACTATCCAATGGCTTATCAAGAACCATTTTTTCTATCACATAATTGACAACCTACAAAAAATAAATTGGTACAATCTCGTATCGATGAGTCATCTGCTGCATTCATTTTTGTTTTGAGATAACAATTCAAAAGGAAGGCAAAAAGAAAAATGCATGCTAGGATATTATTCCAAGGAAGCCAGTTTCATCCCAACAACTGATGGCAGGCTCCATAGAACTTTTTCTTTAGGCTCAACTGCACTACAAGGATGTTCCTTGCAGTTTTGGCAGGGATTTTCGATCCCTAGATTATTCATTTAACATTTCAGTAGGCCACATTTGCATGGAAATAATCTAAACCTGGAATGGGCATCTCTTGAAGGGGTGAATCTGTTGATGATTTTTTAATACTATACCGTATCATTCTAAATGGAACTAGGTTGAATCCAAAATAAATTAAATGACTATTTATGAATTTTAAAACATGTTATCCAAGTATAAAAATACATACATCAGGTTATAAGTAACAAGCGTATATCAAGACATTTGATTACTAGCACTGAAACACCCATCTCCAAGGAAGATGCCTGTCATCTGAATGGCCTTATCAATGAAGTAACTCTGAAATTTAGATACTGGCCTTTTTTTGTTAGCCCAAGTTGCACAAAAATCAATTCTTCGCTATTACTTATCTGTCAACTTTTCTTAACAGTTATTCCACTTAACACAATCAAAAGGTAGCTTATAAACATGCTAAGCATGTTCATTAAGGGCCTGTTTGGTGGAGCTAAAAAGTCAATTAAAATTGAAAATATGATCGTTATTGGGTCTCACCCGTCTAATAAAAGTCAATAATAACAACTAATTTTTCAATTTTAATTCGATTTTAATCTCACAAAATTTGTTGAGATCTGATGATTACCAATTACCGTACCAATTAAAAAAAAAAAATATATATATATAAGCATGTTTGGTACGACTTAAAATTCAATTAAAATTGAAAATATGGCCGTTATTGGGTCTCACCCGTCTTATAAAAGTCAACAATAACACACACTCTAATACTAATATCAGAAGCTAGACTTATGCTATCAAGTGGAAGTTCTTACTTTATGTATTCTCAAGATGCGAGGAGCACTAAGTTTTCCTTGTGTGAGAATTTGTGCTGCAGAACCTTCACATGGGTGCAAATAGAAGCTACATCTGCAGAAAATGAGAAAGTTTCACATGATACGGACATACTGCAATAGTTAGCAGTTAGCAGCATAAGATGTAAAAATGATTTCAACTAATATTAATACAGTTACAGTACAATAATTACTAGTTCTATGATTTGGTCAGCTTGACGAAGAACTAGTTTCGTTCATCATCATGCAAAAATACAAATCAGAAGAGATGAAGAAAGAGGACCAGAAAATGGTGGAAGGCAAAACAAATTCAAAGGAAAGATAATACAAAGCACAAAATAACAATATCAGTCCCACACAACCAGCAATCAGCAACAATTGACTTAGTAGAAAAAAAGCGAGTACCTTGCCAAACTTATCAGTGCTTAAGAAGAAAAAAAAAATAGATTTGAAACGGTGAGGAACTGGTGAACTTGTGAGCAAAAGTAAGAAGGCAGAAAAAAGTAATTCATGATATTAGACCTACTTTCTGCATGCCTTACCAGAAATGCAGATAATCAAGATTCCTTATTAGCAAAGTTCATGAAAAAACAGGATCAAAACCAATTTGGACAAGAAAGAATTGCGATTGAGAATTACTTGGTATTTTCCCTGGGAGGCAAGCGATTATTCAACACACAATCCAGAACCCACCATGGAAAGTCTTTCTCGTCTTCATTTCCATCTAGGTCAGTAATTTTCTTTCTCCATGGGCCTCCTTGAGAGCCCTCGGTAACGATGGATGGAGGGGAAGCAACTGAAAATTCAAATGGTGGATACACAACATGGTCATTTTCAGCAGTACTATCCCCCTCAATTCGAGACAAGGCTAACGTCCTAGTAGCCATATCCTTCCCAGATGGGATTTCTCCATTTGCTGAAGCTTGAGATCCAAATCTCTGCCTTCTTTTGATTAACCAATAAGACAACAGCCCTTTAAGGGTTTCTCGTGCCAAGTTAACCTACATCATTGTGTAAGCCAATCACATTTATTTTTTCACACAAAGAGGAAAAACGTTCAGAGCTCATAACGTAATTTATTCACATATTAATTTCCAATTATCATTAGAAGTAAAATAAAGTTTGCACCAAGTCAAGCTCTAGTTTGCAAAATCCAAAATCATCCAAAGAAAATATAAGGTGAAACTGAAGTGAACACAATCATTGGCCTGTGAACAGACCACATCAATTTGAATTTGAAAATTAACATATTAAAATTAGATAAGCTTAATGGAAAAATAGTTCGTAAGTTAGAGATGATTAAACCTTACAGCAAGAATATGTAACATCACAGTACTAGAGATAGACTAAAAGGTGAAGACAATCTTTTAAATAGAGTAGGGGTTTTCCAGAGGAAGCAAATAAAGATAATTCTAATTGAAAATACCTTGTCATCCTCAGGTTTCCCCGCAATGTTAAGGTCAGTAGAATACATCTCAGCAGAGAAGCATTGTGGGGTTTCTAAGTGCACTGACAAACTCCCGAGCCTCGTATCTATGGTATACCATGCAGGGATGCTTACCTGAACAAGCAAAATAAGTCAAAAGATGCCGGGGAAAAACTTACATTGAAGATATGATAGTAAATCGTACCATCTCAAATAATTCTTCTTTCTTCTTATCAAATGAAACCTAAATAAGCAAAGTAAAACAAGTTCAGAATCGTAGCAAGCAAGGAAGTTGGAGCAAAAGCCCCGCAAAGAATCTGCCACATTATCAATGGACCAACCCACCCCGTCCTCCCAAGACAATCTGCAGTAAAACAAATGTGAAGTCAACAGCACATCACTCACCTTTCCATAGTTTTCAATCACATTACCCTTTGTAATTTCCCATAATTTCACGGAGCCAGTGGTATCCTTGAAAAGGCACAACCCAGATATTTAAATAACAAAATTTATGGGCAAGGAAGCAATATTGTGTTGGCTGACAGAAATTTAAAAAAATAAAAAAAAAAGTACGTTACCTTAGTCAGTACGTGTCTTCTATTATTTAAAATCTCATGCTGCACCAACGCTGGAGTTCCAGGAATGCTAAAAGACGATTCTCTATAAACAGGAACCTATGCCATCATCCAAATGTCAGTTGCTTAATTTGGCAAATCATCATACAAACTTCCCTAAAGTAAAAAGGGCCCAATGAGAGTATCAATGCTTCCAATAATGTTTGATTGTCTGAAAGTGTCAGCATGTAATAGAAAATTTTGGTCAACAGAAAACGTGGACAAGCTTCATATTGTTACAAGCAGCAGGAACTATCAATATTCGGCACTTAGGGATTAGCAGTCAGAAGGCAATGCAATCCATAAAAGCGAATATGTTGAGGACTTAAACGTAAAGGCATAGCATACACTCCATTTTTGCAGATTTTTTGGCATGCCATTCTTTACTTTCTGTGCTACCTAAAGCTATCAAATTGTTTGTCCTATTGAAGATCTCTCCAGTCTCAGGTAAACTAAGTTCAAGAAATACGACTGAAGCTTTAGAAAGCAACTCTTTTGCTCCAACTTTGATCCAACACTACAGGAGGTAGGGCGCAACTATCAATATTATTCAAGTAAAGTTTTCTTATGGTAGATAATTAGAAGTAACAAAAAGAATCAGTTAAAAATAGAAAAAGGGAAAATCGACTCACTGGTGCAGAACCTTCCAATGAAACCCTTGCCCTTGAAAACGACAAGTTCCCAGCCAAGAATGAACCGCCTCTTTGGAAAACTTTCAGAGGATTATGTGCTTCAGATGGCCATCTGTCTACAGAAGAATCTGTTGTAGCAACCCATATGCTATCATCATGCAATGCCAATTGCGAAATGGGATGCTTCTTTGTACATAGTAATACACTTTCTCTCGTTTCCAAGTCTGTCAAATATAACTGGAAGTACAAAAAGAGAGTCAGCTATAGAAGATGGGCAAAGCAGAAAATATGGAGGTGGGATAAATCTTCATATTGGTAGATTTGTCAAGATGCACTTACTGAACTGTCTCTTCCACCACTATATACATGACTAAATGTCGGTGTGCTAGCAAGTGCCCATACAGAATCTGTGTGCACGGCATAGGAATGTACACAACGCTGCTGACCAAGATCCCAAAGCCTGCAAACATTTAAGTAAAAAGCAGCTNTGACCAAGATCCCAAAGCCTGCAAACATTTAAGTAAAAAGCAGCTAACTATATGAAGAGTTATATGAAGAATGACTAATACAACGATATTCATTCAATTGCATAGTACAATAGTTTCGGCTCCAAAAACCATTTGTCTGCACTCCATTCCATCCAATGAGTATGTGCAAACAAAGCAAAAGATGAAAATATAATTACCGGTAACCTTCTCACAATATACAAAGACCTTCAAACCCAAATTCTGAACATAACACAGAAAAGAAAATCTTCAACAAACAAGAAACTTCAAATACGTAAAAAAAAAAAAAAAA
>CAIGRQ010078606.1:0-11778 GCA_903798375.1 Fraxinus sp. D2006-0159
TTATTTTAGGTCCCGAATAAGTCTAAAAATTACCCTTATCACGAATCAAATAGATTTTTTTTTTTTTTATCTTAATTACTGCAAAGATGAACTCATTAGTTATAAATTAATATAATTACACACGTTCAATTTGTTTCAAAAATACATTAAAATTTAATTAATGTGAAAATAATTGCCTAATCAGTAAATAGAATAAAAGATCACATATATTAGTTGATCATCCAATGTCAAATTTTATAAATTATTTTTATTAACAGAAATATTTAGTTTGCATTATCAGATGAAATGGAGCCCACGATATTCAACTAACAAACCTACTTGTAGAACAAAAAAAATAAAAAAATCCTTCCTTATGTCCCTTTTGGTTTTTGGGTGGGCCGTGGGTGGGTAGTTGTGCCAATTGAGGAATGTGAAGTTGAGTCAACTCAACGGTCTAAGATTTTTTGAGTGCAAAAGCATTAAATGGGAGTAGAATCGACATAGAGCAATGTGTTCACCACCAATTTATGTGGTAATAAAATTATTATAAATTGTCTAATGAATAAAAATGCAGTTCTACTTCGTCGAAAAATATGATAGCGACTTTATTATCATCTACGTAGATAGTAGGTACCAGTAATACTAGATAACATTATTCATCTTAGTAATATTATTGATCATTAAACGTCAAGTCTACATGACGATAGACCTGTATTCACAATCCAATTATCGAAAGGAGTTGTGATTTGTTGAACAATGAATCAAGGTGCCCGAAATTGGCGACAATCAAAACTAAAGATAAATAGCATTATTCTATAAATAATAATGTTAGTCTAGATTATTTTATTGTTCAATGAAAATTAAGACTATTGATCACAATTTCGATTAACTTCGATCAATGTGACAATCATGTCATATTGTCCAAAAAATATATTGTATTTCAACTTATTGCCACAATGAGGGGTGCTACATATAATCTCAAATCCAGTCATGAACTTGACACGAGCTACAATACAAATGTACATGAGTTTATCTAAACCAAAAACAAAAAGTGGACATTTGCGGGGCAAATACGGAAGGTCGAGCCCATCCCTGTATCCTCCCCTGGCTACATAGTTGCTTGCTTGCTATCAATTCATAGAATAACGATATTTATCACCATGGTGATTCTATTAATATAATTTATTAAAAATAATAATTTTATTTAATAATATATCTGTTATAAATAAATACATTAATCATATTAAAAGTATTTACATTTGGATTTTGAACATAAAACTGGCAAGTTAGGGGTCAAGTGGGATATTTCCAAATATTTTGTCAACCTTAATAATGGCCCTATGTCGGCAGATGGCAGTGGACTCCGACACCGACCGACTTGTTTGTCTTGGGTTCTCATCTTCAGATTCCAAAACCGGTGCTTTTGTATGCGAATTCACACTTCAATCTTTGACTCTTTTCTTCTTATTTTCAGTACTGATCAATTCAACTTTTTTTTTTCTCTTTAATTAATTTTCCCCTCCCACTTACGGCTTACCTATTCAAATTCAACATTTTTTTTTTACCGTATAAAGTAAAAAAGAAAACGAATTTCTTTTCTTCAGAATGAAGAAGCCGAGTCAGATACCGACTCTCTTTAATTTAGCGGCTGCTGTATTTTATACTGTACTAATTAATTATCGACAAAATTTTCAACTCTCAATCTGCTATATAACACTTCTGTTCAATATTTTCTTTTCAACTTTTTCTTTAATACACATTCAAACAAAAATTATTTTTTATAAGTAAATCAATATCTGTTATATTATTCCTTTCAGTACTTCTATCTCAAGTTATTTATATTTCCTAACATTCTCGAATTGTTTATTCTAGGTTGTTTCATTTGTAATTGTTCTGCAAAAATTTATACAAGTTATTCTATTTGTTCCAGTATTTCCGTCTCGATTTTTTTTGTTGTAGTTTTTTAAGCTCTTGAATCGTTTAAGGTGGCGAATTTAAAAGAAAACAGTGACAAGATAGGGGTGAAAATGCAGGGAGACGAGAATTTAGGAAGTGAGAATAATGTATTGGGTTCATTGTTCTCACCTGGTTTTAATAGAGAGCAAGAGATGTCAGCAATGGTGGCAGCTTTGACTCATGTGGTGGCAGGTGATGCGAATAAAGAGGTCGTGAAGGCGAGCGGCGGAGGTGGTAATGGTGGTGGCCGTGGCGGCACTGAGGCTGCTAGTTCTACATCTGCATGGGCGTGGAGTGTTGGAGATAAAAGGGGACGTGAAGACCAAATGAATGAGCAGATTTCTGAACCAGTTACGACAGTTTGCAGGGCATATAGTGATTTTTCTATTCAAAGTTCCGGCATGGGATCAGGTACTTGCATAAATACATAAATGATAGAAAATATTTGGAGAATACCACAATGGAAACCAAAGAATAAAATGAAGAAGATGATAATAATATCGATGAAGATTTGATCACGATAATGATATCGTTGTCCTCAAACGATATTTGCCTCCTACCAAGTTTTTAAGGATTAAATGGCAAATATTTTGTAGGATTTCAAGCCTAGAAATGAAGAACACCAAAAGCTTAAGTAATTCTTCAAAATTGAACAGGTGAAAAAAAAATGGTAGAAAATTGATTATGTGAAGAACAATTTATATGGCCAGAAATTTGGGATGTAATTGAATGATTACAAAATGTAGGTAAAAATGAAAACTAACATGTATTTATAATTTTCAATAGTTCTTATACGAACTGGTTCCAACACAAGAAGAAGAGGTGCATCACTTCACAATAAAACCACCGAAAAATTCGAAAAAAAATCAATCCAAAGGTCGAATTTTCCTTCTATGTGACCACATAGCGTCGCATAGTTATAGAATTGCAACCCCTCAAATCTCTGAATTGGTCTATGCGACCGCAAGCCAAAATGACCTATGCGATGTGGTGCATAGGCCAATTTATATGGCACAAATTCTGGTTTTCCTTCTTCTTTTCCTTTATTCATTCCTTCATCCTTCCATGTGATTTTGAACAACAAATTCCAACAATAAATATATATGCCAAGAAATGTCCCTCAAATGTCATAAAAAATGTGTCAAATATTCTGCCCTCTTTGGCGTGGATTAATATCAGATTTTTTTATAAATTTTAATAAAAATAGATTTTTAGTATATTTTAATTCACACCAAATACGCTTCTGTGTATCTCACCATAACATTTATGCATGGCTAGCTTTTAGATTCCCATACTATAAAATAGTTTATAGTTTGCAGCATATAACACACTAAAAAATTGTTGAGTATTAAAAAAGAAGAACTTAAATTCTTGTTCAAAGTGTCAAGTCTCTTTAACAAACATGCTATTAATGAAGTTGAATTTATTACAGCTGCAGAAGGTCCTAGGATTCAGACAAGTGCAGTATATACCTACATTCCAACAAATGAAAACATTATAGAAGAATCCTATGAAGGAATACCTAGGAGAAAATATAGAGGAGTGAGAATGAGGCCATGGGGGAAATGGGCAGCTGAAATAAGAGATCCATATAAAGCTGCAAGGGTTTGGTTAGGCACATTTGACACTGCTGAGGATGCTGCTAGAGCTTATGATGAGGCAGCTTTAAGGTTCAGAGGCAACAAAGCCAAACTAAATTTCCCAGAAAACGTCAGGCTCTTGCAATCTTCTTCATCCCAGTCGAGCATTTCGTTATCTCCAAATACACTTTTTTCAATTTCGTCTTCATCCAAACCCATTGTTCATACTCAAGCTCAAAGTATTATTCCCCACAGACAAGAGATTATGAATCTTGATCATGGTATTCAAAGACAGCCAAGTTTGTTGGATCAGTTGTTTTCGTCGTCAACGTGTTCGAGTTTTCAATCTTCCTCTCTGTCATCGACAACATCTTTTTCTCTGTTTTTTTCAGCTCAGCCAAGAGATGATCTCATGTCAACAAACAGTCCAAGTAGTGAGGCTGATTTTTCTTGGGGGGATTCAAGTCATCAGACTTCTTCACGATAATACTTGAAGGCACGATTAGAGAAGAGAAAGAGTCCAAAATCTTGCATGTGGTCTTGTTGAGTATTATCTAATACTATACACCAAATTTGAGAATGAAGTTTTCATTCTACATATGTCAGCATATGTCAGATCATGAATTAGTAACGAGTAATGCCCTTTGTATAGGGCATTACTTTCACAGTGGTCTCTGTGAAAGTAATGCCCGGTACACAGGGCATTATTCATTAGTAACTACATCCATATTATAATTTCATTTTCATTAGTAACTACATCCACATTATAATTTCATTTTCGGATTTTGTTTTTGAGGCTTGTAATTCTGCTACTATTTTAGTTATCAGTTGTGCTTCTTTAGAAGCCAAAGAATTAATTACACCCAGATTTGATCACTTCAATTTCTTGTATTATTTATCAGAACTAGTTGTGAAAAATGTTAAACAGGCAACACACATTGGCATATAATTACTTCTGCTGAAATTTTTTTAATTTTTTTGTTATTAGACATTTTATGATTGAAGTAATCAATTAATTCAGTACACAATACATTTGGACTTGTGTCCGAAGCTTTTGATTACATTAAGTAGAAAAATTACTACTAGATGAACTTAGTACATTTGAATCATATCTATACGTGTTAATGCCTTCAAATAAAGTTAATATTTCAGCGTCGTTTTCTTCCATATCGGTGGAAGGAGTATGTGCAGAGGGTACTTGACTAATATCTGCACTCATTCGTTCTGCATATAATTCATACATTTCACATAAAGTTTGTTCTAAATTTCTATAAGTGATAGGTGTATTAAAAGTTAAAACTCTTAAAATCTGATCAATTATATATTTAATACTTGATAAATTGTATCGAGGGTCCACGATGCATGTTAAAGGAAATAACATAATCAAGTCTTCCCAATATTTTCTAAACTCTAATTCCATGAAATATATAATTGCACTAAAATTGAAATCATTTTTTATTTGTGAAAAGCCCTTACAATTAAAGATATAACACCCCCATATTTTTGTAAATCGGTAATCAATTATTTCTTTGTATTAAGAAAATATTCAATTGTATCTGAACAAAGAGTGTTTCGACTTACCCTACATCTCTTGAAGATATTATTTCACGTATGCGACAAAATGATGGTTGTTCATTATTGTTAAAGGCAACTCAGCAGCGGCAACAAATTTCACCATTCTCGTTTGAGCTTTCCCTTTCGAATATATCCACGTGTAAAGTGGCAAAAAACTAAAACCTGCGCCTGGACTACCAAATTGCAATTGTACTTGACGGCAGCAAGGACATGTTTGGCTTCACATGCTTTGTACTGACGGTTGAGGTGGGTGGTATCAATGCCTTTTTGTCATGCCAATAGGTGTGGCAATATTTACAAACTGCTTTAGACTCTGGGACTCAATCAACCACACGACCCGTTGTAATCAATTTAAAGTGATCCCAACATTTTGCCTATTTTTCCCTTCTGTTTCCCTCTTATATTGAGAATATCTAATTCATGTTCCTCCTCATGTCCCATTTCGAGAACATCAACGTTATCCAAATCAATTGGATTACTACTTCCATGAGCGTGCAATTCTAGAATATTTTCAAGAATGGGTAGAGCGGAAAATTCATTCCGTAATTGACTTTGTGTCGTCACAGGTGATTCACCTTTGATTCCGAACAAGCCCTCAATAAATGAGTGTGGATCCATTTGTGAATTGTGATGTAATGTATAATAAATAAGTAAGTAGAAGAGAGTATGGAAAGAAATCAAGAATTAAAGGAATGAGTAAAATTGTAACTATAAAGTTGTAGTATGATAATTGATATTGAATAATTGAATTTGAAAGTAAAAATGAAAATGTAGAAGAGAGTGAGAATTGTTGGAATGTTGTGTGAAAAAAAATTGAAAATGGGTTGGGGTATTTATAGAGTAAAAAAAAAATGGCCAAAAAGTCCACTTTGAAAGTTCAATGACCGTTGCAAATGATCACTGAAATTGTTCAGTGCAGTCGCTGAATTTTTTAAAAGTGACTGTTTTGGTCACTGACTCATCTGTGGGGGCGAGCCCACCCCGCTCGGCGGTGACGAGCCCGAGCCTTATTTTCACAAGTTGACCGGCCTAGCCGACGAGCTACTCGGCCCATTTGACACCCCTATCTCCAAATTCAACTCTTTACAATGCTATAGCTTACATATTTACATTCTTTGACGGTAATATTGATAGTATTATATGGGTAATATTAATTTCTATAATGTAAATGTCCGCCACTCAAGCCACTATTATAAACATATTGAGAAAGTCAAGTTGGAAGTATTAAGGCGATCATATTTCAAGCTCTGCAAATAAAAGCCGTAATGACCCTAAGTTTTTTAGAAATGCTAAAAGTTTATCTTACGACATTATGAATTTTGAGTTCACGTAATGTGGTTGTTTGGTACAATATATGACAACTATTAATAAAGTAAGTAAAATTTTGTAAAGTGAAATCATGTCTATCGATGTTATTATTAATCATTTGAAAGCACTTATTTCATTTTCTGAAACATATATAGAGAAATTTAATTTGAATCCGACAAGATTACTTCTCAAATGGAAGTTGAACCTACTTTTAATGAAAAGATTATTATTCATATAAAGAACTTTGATAAAAATGTTAATGATGAGATAATACATTCAATTGAAGAATCTTTTAGAGTTTTATTTCTTATAATATAGTTTGATCAAACTGTTTCTTAACTTAAGTTTAGGTTTGAACAATTTAAAAAATATGAAAATACTTTTGAGTTTCTGTTTGATTGAAAAAGTTTACAAATTGCAAATAATAATTGTTTGAAGTAATTATGTGATAACCTTGAAAACTTTTTGAAGCGTGACAGGGATTCTAATATTGATGGGCATGAGTTATTTTTTTAGCTACAAATTGTTAGAAACTATTTGTCAAAAAAGACCAAAAAGGTCATTGAAATGTTGACCATATGAAAATGATAGAATGTTATTTTTCAAATGTGTGGATTATTTATAAAATATTATTAATTTTACTAGTTACAGGTGCATATGTCAATATGAGCTTTTCAAAGTTGAAATTGATAAAATATTACATTCGGTCAACAAGGAAGGTTGAATGGATTATCTATGGTGTCTATTAAAAAAGAAGATTTAAAATAGATTGATTGTGATAGTATAATTATTGATTTTCTATCAAAACAGCAAGAAGAGTTTCAAACATTCAAAAGTTTTAAATTATTATTTTAATAACTTTGAATATTATTATTTACAGGAAAGTTTCTTTGGATAGGAGGGACGCAGGGGGTGAGGGGTCACGTGACCTACAACTTTTTTTATTTTTTTTTATTTTTTGTGTTTGTCTCAATTTTCGAAGTCACTATTGTATGTACAACGAAATAGAAATATTGAACTCTTAATATTATTTCGAAGTGCTTACAGTCTAGTTTTTTACGTCATTAGTAGCACATGAAACGGTCAATCGTAGGAAATGTTACGGCTCGTCAAAATAAGCCATTTCAAACTAATATTTCGAGAATTTCAAAAACAAAAACTTCAAAAATTGTCTGTCATCTCGAAACTCGTTTCGAAAACTACATCATAGACATATCGAATGGTCCAAACAAATAACGAAAATAGTTAAAGATGAATCTTGAAAAGAGGCATCAGCTCGTATTTTCTTTAAAAAATTTCACTTATTATTTTTGTGATACAAATTTCTCAATATAATTTATATCATTTTATTGGGAAATTTTACTTGGATATGATATCAAAATTTACGAGATTTACATTCGAAAGAGTCATATTTTATGTAAAATTTCGGATGTATAATTACATGCGTAAGATTTTATTTTATTTTTATGTAAATTCTCTAATATAAAATTCCTCATAACTTTTTTGTAAGTTTGATTATGCCATCAACTCAAAATGCCTGCGTTCGTCCTTGACCAAATAGCAAAAATTAATGGGTAATTATATTCACGCTACAATTTTTATTTCTTGCACCACATTTTAATTGCACTTAGGGTTCTTAATCTTTGCTTATTATAACACTTATGTCCCTAACGGTTTTTCGAGTCACTTTTATCATCAAACTTTTTAGTGGTTAACACATTTTGTATTTGATAATAGATTTACGTCCAAAAGTTTGTTTGGCGTAAAACAATTTATTCTTTCATTATATTTTTAAAAAAAAATAAATAAAAAGTGTGAAAGATACTTTTTCCTCATTTCAAAGCATGAAAATAAAATATTTTGATATAAATTATCATCAAGGATGTGACTTGCTAATTAAAGGAATGTTGAATATAAGAATTCGATAGAAAAAGTTAAGAAAATAATCACTACAATAAATAAAGATTGAAGAATTTAATTGCAATTAAAATGTAGCATATAATAAAAATTGTTGTGACAATATAACCACACCTAATTAATTAGAGTCATGCTACATGTAAATCTAAGTTGACACCTAATTTGGCATCCAAGTAAATTGACAGATTTTTAGATATTGATTTTAACAAAATTTTTTCCAAACAATGATCAGATTTTTGACATATATGGAGTATTAGCACAATTCAATTAATTATCCTAAATTTGTAACATTATCACCAATCAATCAATCCAAATTAGAGCCCTTATACCAAAGTATAAGCCCTCTTCGTCTTCAATCTTTATGTAGCAAACAGAGAGAATCAAAAACTCCACAATGTCTACGATTTAAATCTATAGTTTGATATATATTGTGAACAAAGTATTAAAAACTATTATGATCAATGAACTAGTAACGATAAGGTGAACATGAAGAAAAAACTTGTAGCTAAATCGCAGTATAAAATCGAATCAAACCATTAGGTTTATATTTAAGAAAATCTCAAATCATTTAAGTAGTTTGGTTTAGGTTTATGTTTTTCTCAAACCGTTTTAAAAGATTTGATTTGAGAATCTATCAAATGTTGTCAAATTGGACCTCTTACACTCTTGCCCTGTATACACGTGTATTATGTAAAATTCCATATATACAAACGCCAGATTTTAAATAAATAATTTGTGCAATAGGGCTTCTTGATCCACTTTTGAAGAATATTTGTGCAATATTGATAGAGATAAACCAAACAGGGCTTAATGTAATAAACCATAAAAATATGAATAATGCTCCTTGCCCAGGGTCAAAAGAGGTGAAGTGACACGGTGGGATAGAGTGTTGTGTTTTTTTTTTTTTTTCCAAACTGTTCAATCATGTATTGACACATGTTTCTTCTGTCATTAACTCATTGTAGCGAGATTGTAAAAATATTTGGGCAATATGATAGAGATTTGAAATCATCTTCAGTTATACGAAATTTCTCGACCCAATTATGAAGAATCAGGTATATAACATTCAATTCAGTTTATTTTCAAATTCAAATTGTGAATTTATTGTGGATAATCAATTTATTAATTCAAATCATGAATATATTGTTAGTCTCTAAACCCTAAATCACCATGGATCAATTTCCTAACGCCAAAAAGATTAAAAACTTTCATACATATCATGACAAAAGAGCAACACGAAACCAGACATTGAAATTGATCATCCCATTCTTTTGTTACTAAAAATTCAAGTCGCGAAAAAAAAAAATCTTATAACAAACAAGAAGGTGGATAATAAACATCACTGGAAGTAGGGCAATTCTTGTAGTTTTGCAGGCAATGAAAAAACTTTCTTATCCTCGCGAAAAACGACCAGTTTCTGAGTTTGAAATACTGCATATTTTTCAACTTTCTTGTTGATCTAAGTCTCGTGCATATAACTTTTTTCACTTTAAAGGAAGATTTATTGAACCTCTCTGTCACAGTTTGCTTCCTGCTGAACTTGTAGCTTCTCAAGAATATTTGCCTCTTCTCCATCTTACTTCTGAACGTGTCCGAGTTCGTATTGCTGAATCCCATTCCTGAACACGTAAATGTGTGCTGCTCTCGTATATAGTTTTGAGGTGAGGAAGAATATATGGTAAGTTGATTGAGGGAGAGCGTTTATATATAGTGTACGAAGGAATAATGGAGGGCATTACGTTTCTTGTACAGTAAGGATAGGAATTCTCTAATTTCTTGTATAGTAAGAGGAGGACTTCTATATTTTGTATATTTTCGACCGTGAGTCACTTGATGTGGTGAAGTACTCGATTAATACGTCAATGGTTTAACCGAAGGGTCACAAATTGAATATATATATATATATATATATATATATTTGAATATTTCTCAAATTATTTGAATTCTGTATACTTCATTTTTTAAACAACCAATAATTAACATAATAATGATTGATTATTGAAATTGCAATAAATTCCTTGTTAGAATAATTATTGGCCAAATATTATTAAAAATTTGTATTTACTTTTACTCCTCAACAAATATTTTTTTAAGACTTTTTCTAGCTTCACAGAATTTTCCAATATGAATGTTACGTTCTTTCATCCGCGAGCACACAAGATTTCATTCTTCACATAAATCAAATGAATTTCAATTAAAGAAATGTTGATCGAGATGAATATTGTGTGAATTGGCATTTATATGAACGTCTTTTATATATAACAATAAAATATTTTGCACGTAAATTCAAAACTTTCAAAAAAAAAAATGTTGATCGAAGTGAATATTGTGTGATCGAAATGGCATTTTATATAAATATCCTTAATGGTATATATGTTTATTATTAGTCAATTGTTTTCAAGTAAAGCGATTTGAATCAATATAAAAGAAAAGTTATAAGACTGCATGACAATCCATTTGCACTTTTTATTTTTTATTTTGATTGTTTTTACTGATTTATTTTCTAAAGAAAGGGAAAATCCTTCATTTAATAATCAAAATGGAGGGAATGACGAGTTTTACTACATAATTGAAAGGTTGTGAATTTTATCATGCAAAAAAAAAAAAGAGTGACGGTAATTTTATTAATTTCGCAAATGTTGTAGAAGATTCACCCTCGAATACGTTGCAATCATCAGCCAATCCCTTCAACCTAATTTTCTCCGTCATAATTGAATTGAATTGCTTTCTGTCATGTTCTTATGAAAGGATTCACTTCAAATTTAAGAATTTTATTGGCACTTAGAAGACAATTTTTTTTTTTTTTTTGTTGACGTAGGAATTCGCAGCTGCTACTCGTGAGTGCACACTGTGTATACCTCGCTCCATGTGCAATAACTCTCAAACCACACAGGAAAGATAAATCGCACTAGGCAAGTCCGGTGCGACGGGCTCAACCGAAGAAGTATTGACAAAGGATTTGAATTCGTGACATTCGGTCTTCACGTTCACCTACTCCAACAACTTAGCCACCCTCGAAGGGATGACATATTGAACTTACTTCCAGAACTCCATTTGTCGCAAAAGCAAAATAAACACATTCATTCTCAATTTTTTTCTTATTCGCTCATTCTTCAGAGTTACCAAGGAAATTATCACTGCCTGGAAATATTATATGATTTTGACCGAAAATCACAATCCCAGTAGCATTATTTTGGTGATCACCTATCCTTCTACGATAGTATGAGAAGAGTTAACAAAACAAAAATTTGCAAGTTCTGACGTGAACCCAATATCATCAATCTGCCCATTGCATACAATTTTAATTGAATCACTAGCAATAGTTCTATGCTTTCAAAAGAATTACCATTGGTATTTGTTATACAAATTAGAGATTACAATACAAATACCAACTCCTCGTGAAACTATTACAACAAGAATCGATCATCAAAGGTATAAGGTATCGAAGATCTGGGCTCAGATT